>JAUUEB010285356.1:0-21611 GCA_032362205.1 Clione limacina
ACAGAATAAATGATGAAGCAAGGGTTTGAGAGGCCTTCATATCAATGTATGGTCTAATTTGAGCTATTTTCTTAAGTCGAAGTACCTTAAGAATTGCAGGCGTAAGCTTAAACAGTATATAATAAACGAAGGGTAACAGAATGAGAGCACTTTTAAAGGCCTCAATGTTGTTACTGATGCTAGTTCCAAAGCTGAATTGTACTAGGATAGAAAGAATAAAGGTGGCTTATAACATCAGAGTGTTCAATTGAGTAATCTTGACCTCCTCTCCTGGTGCATCTGCTGTTAACATTTAGGTTGTTAAATGGAATACGGATCAAACCTTTCTTCATTTTATAGTAATTGGTACAGAATATTCCAGCTCTTTTGGGGTTATTTTAGGTCATTAATGTCTTTATGATGATGTTGGTCTAATGTAATGTAAGGTTTTACAGCGCTATGGACTCAAAGCGGTCATTTAAGATCTCAATATATTGCAATTATATCAAACAGGTATACTACAATACAGGCCAAAGAAAGCCATATACAACTATTTGCTTTTGCCCATGGATAGGACTTCAGTTCTATTGAAACAGAAAAGTAGCCATATACAGGCCTATGTGGGTCTAAGATGACACAGCCATATTCAGTACTAGTTTTTGTAACAATGAAACTTAACATGCTCATGACATTCGTTAAGATTTCTTCCAAGAAAGGTAAGGATTTTATTGTTTTTTTGTGTGTGAATTTCAGAGTATTGGTACTTCCATGTAAGTTTAAATATTGCACACCAGCACATATTATAAGGTGGGAGAGTCTCAACAGTCCCCAAACATGAATATATCAACCAAAGCAAAGGGACAAATTAACAGTAAAAAAAGGAAAGGCAAAAAAGATAGCCTACCTGCCAAAATCTCAACTTATTGTCCATGTGAGAAAATGTTGCCATATATTTTCCATCTTGATTGACTGCTACAGCTGTGATGGGTCCCTGATGGGCTGAGATCATCTAGTGAAATAAAGAAAGAGATAAGATTTATTTTCTTCATTAACATACTTCTTTATCACTGGCTTTAGTTTGCAAGGTGGCATGCAGTGGTAAATACTGCAGCTGATTGAATATTTTTTATGAAATTTTTTGATGCGCAAAATTAAAAGAAAACAATTGGTGCAATAAGTATTTCTACATCTCTAACAGTGTCCCTATGAACATTGAAGCTGGCCTTAATGTACCCTACACAATCAAATAATTATAGAGATAATAAAAAAAATTGTAAAAAGACACTCTTAAAGTTTGAGTTATGTTTTGATTAATTGTTCTTTAGATCAAATATTTTATCATTTTGTCCATGTCAAAATAACACTTGTGCTTTACCTGGCATCTGGAATGTTGCTTCATTTCATACAAAGTCAAGTATCCATTCCTGGCCCCAACCCAAATTCTTTTGGTTTGTGGACAGTAAGCAACCATGCTGAATCTTGGAAAGAAAATTAAGGTTTCAGAATTTGTGAAAATAAAAATATTTTCTAGAGGTTATATGGAACTGAGTGTAAAATAGAATTTAATCAAAGACACTGTTAAAAATGAAACCTTTGATAAAATGGTATTCAAACTTTATTTAAATAACAGAAGAACTAAAAAAAATGTTGTTAATACACCTTGAAGTCTTCAATTGTGTTTTAATCTATATCATTCGTAAAAGCCAATAGCTAAGGAAAATGAGTTGAGCCAAAGAATAATTTTGATAGGTCAACTCTAATCACAATTACAAGGCAATATGTCAAAACTGTGACAAATGGCGCATTTAAACTGGCTGCGTCACATATGTCATCAGACTTCTATGTCTTTACTTGTGATACTTAAGAATAAAAGCAGTTAATATCAGTTTCTTTCTCAAATGAGATTTCATTCAATAAATAAGGATGTGTGAATGTGAAATAATATTATTACCTGCAAATAGCAGGGAAAAGCTCTGGTAAACCCTTTGTCTTGAGTGCTGCAAGATCTAAGCAGAACATAGAAACATCCATGGCCTGAAAGTAAAAATATTGAAACAAGATATAGTTCAACCATACCTTAAGGCTACCATTTGAATAAAAGATCCAAATTGACACCAAAATTGCATGGTTTAATGTCATTTTATAGTCATCATCGTTCATCTAAAGTGTTACGATTTAACGTAAGCTTTGTGTCAAGGTGTGTTTCCTACAGATCTACTTTGATCGTACATAAGATCAAATACATATGTCAATGTAAAGTAATATAATTTCTACTCACTCGCATATTCTACAAAATCCCTTATTTGATAACAGAAGGAACCATCTTGGACATTACTGACTTTGGTTAATATTGGGTTGATGTCTCTACTTTCTTTGATTTTCAATATACCGTCATACAAAGGGTGTATATGTTGAATGTTCCACTGTTACCAGCTTTACTATGAACTCAAGTTATATGTACAATGTAAATTGCTCAACCATCAGCTGAAATATGTCATGCTGATTGTAAATGTTTGCAAGAAAAAGCAAGGCAAGCTGAAAATAGTCATCAAAATATTGTACAGCTTTTCAAAGAATATTCATAATCAGCAACATTTTGAATCAATTTTACTTGCTTCAAAGATCCCAAAAACTCAAAAACATTCTGAGAATCAATAAATTGGGTTAAACTGTATTTACCTCAACAATAAGATCTGCCACATCATTAGGAATCTTCTCCACCAAAAGCTCTATAATATGAAGTATTTCTGCAGATGCTCTAGCCAGGATGACATTCTGCAGCTGTGTACTCTGGGACTGAGCATTCTGGGCCAGGGCATTAAAGCGAGCAACCTCCTTGGCCATGGTGATGATGAAAGCAGGTGGTCTAGCTGTAGCAATGAGAGACAGAGCATGGCGGGCAGACCTGCAGGCATCTGCAGCAGGGGAGAGTGGAAGTCCATATGTGGTGCTAGAGGTGGGGTGGAGGGGGTTGACAGAATGTTTGAGTCAATGATTATCTCTAAAACAAATTGTGTATAATACAGACACTGACATGCTGGATTGTAAAGACTTAACTAATACACATCTTAGTTATTGAAAAAATAGCATAGATCAAACTTTACACAGTGCATTGTCTATGAGATAGTTATGTCACAGTGCATTGTCTATGAGATAGTTATGTCACAGTGCATTGTCTATGAGATATGTCACAATGAAGGTCAAAATACATTTTAACTCAGTGTCTTACAAGTTCAAGTTCAGAATTCTAATTTCAGCTTCTGTAAGTACTAATCATTTCCACAAACATAGAGCTATTTCAACCCCCACCTTTTGTTGTATCAAACTTTCATGTGTTCTTAAAATCAACCACATATAAAACTATATTCGTCTTAACTAATTCTAAGCATCCTTTTTAAAGTTGCTGCCTTTGGGTTACACAAATTGCTCAACAATGAATGTTCTACTGAAAATTGCAATATTTAAATTAAGACCTGGGTAAGAAGCCATACTCAAGAAGAATTTTAAAATGAAACAAATTAATGTCAACCACCTCACAATAGATCATCACAAATTTAAAAAATGTATGTTTCTAATGCAATAAGAAATTTGAAAAAATATAGTAAAAAGGTCTCAAATATAAGACATTTATATGACAAAAAAAGAATCTATACCTTTCTTTCTTTAATACAACAACAAATATTTTCATAATGCAAAGTTTCAAGATCTGAACCCACCCATGAATAAAGAATAAAACAGCAAAATAAAACTTAAAAGTGTGATGGCCAAAATAATAGAAAAGAGTAGAAAAGATGACAAAAATTGGTCGAATGAATCTGTTCATATCTCACCTACAAGTGCTATATTGTGTGCAGGCCAAAAAAAGAGAAAATGTCCACAACCGTTACTAAGTTTGTTGGAGTCACATTTAATTAATATACTGTTATATAATGAGTGTAAACATCTGTGCTTTTATATATAAACTAAAACTCGACTTAAAATTGGCGTTGGTCTCTATTTTAAAGTTTGTAACCACCAGATAAAAAGAACAACTTTTGACTGACATCATAACAGGAAGAAAAACCAACAAATTAAGAGGGGATGCTCCTCTATAAAACCAAAGTGCCAGTGTCTTCTGGTGTGTCCTGATTTGTTTTTACTCCCTTATCATAGAAAACAACAGAAGAAATAAGGGCTTTCTGACATCATTGTTGCTCTCAGTGGTCTCGTAAATGATTTTATAGTTTTAGGCTCTGCATTACACTTTCCTTACACAACCAATAAAATACAGAACATTTCTTGACTGATATAAGGAGGTTAGCTATTAGCTTGCGTGCTGAAAAACAGATATTTAGCGTTAATTTGTAAATCAATCAAGTGCTGTTCAGCAATGTGAGCATGTGAAACTGCGACTGAAACCAACCTCACTGACAGGGACAAATATATAAGTAAATATACATGTATCAATTTACCTAAAAAGCCTACACCTGTGAGCAGAAACATATCATTGTTGCTCATTAACTGCCACCTACTGTCTTCTGGCATGCTGAGTAAGACATTGTATTTTGTTGTAACATAAAGGGGCAAATGGTATCAGACAAAGGATTATGAGGGTATGTGTCGATGAATGAGTAGCTAGTAGTACGAATAGTGTGTGAACATCCTGTTCAGCTTTATAGGCTCTCAGTATGGATTCCAAGAAGAAATTCCTAGTATTCCTCCAGATCTTAATCAGAAGAGTAAAGATGAGTGGTGAGGAAACTTGTCAGTTAAGTTAAGATAGAGAGAAGTAAGAAACATGTGTGAAGATATTAAGATAATTGTATGTCCCATTCCGGACGGAGGAAGCCTAGTTATTAGCACCCTTTTACTGAACATGGTGCCAGGTTTACAGCAGGCACCATTTTTTACTATCCCTCGGCTGGAGAGCCCCCTACCTACAGGGCTGGGTCAATATTGAATGAGAGCCTGTTAAACAAAAAGTGTGAAAAGGAGGTTAGGTTATGGTTTTCTTCCCTAAATAAATTGCCGTCACAAAAGGCTTAATGGAACTCCATCTACCCTTAGTGTGTATGTGTGACCTTTTATTTAACATTTTGATTTTTATATATCAGGCTATTCGTTGAGATTTCACAAAATTGAAGGATTTTGGCACCAATTTTGTTTTTCTTAAAGAAACCCATCTAAATTTTAAATAGGTTTCTTGAAGAACAAAAATTGGAATTTTGGAAGATTTCCTCCTTTCTTGAGGAAAAATGGAAAGCCTGATATATTCTGAAAAATATCCTTATGATTTTTTAAATAATTTACAGTACAATTTACTTTACAGTGCTTGATTGAAAATTTTGATTAGTATGTGAAACATTCATTATGTGGTGGAGATATGTGGTGAATTGTCTCAACAATAAAAAAGAAAAATACAGTAAAACCTGGCTAAACTGATGCCCTCTCAGACCTGTTAAAAGTGGCCACTTTATACAGGTGGTCATTTAGACATGACTTTTAATGAAGAAAAACAATGAAAGGGCTACTATTAACTGATCAGGGTAGGCAGGTGGCCGTCTACTCAGGTTTTACTGTATATACTATATTCCAGGTTCTTTTCTGAGAGAGTTTTATTTTTCAATGAGCCATTTACAATTACAACCTTTCAGGCTAATTTTTCCAAAGATAATAATAATTGTAATGTCTGCGAGATCAGTATACTATACCCCACATGAAATGATCCATATTATTTCCAATTGTGGTTGCTGATGGGTTATTCCCTTTAATCAAACAACCTAGAGTA
This sequence comes from Clione limacina, assembly GCA_032362205.1. Classification (NCBI taxonomy): domain Eukaryota; kingdom Metazoa; phylum Mollusca; class Gastropoda; order Pteropoda; family Clionidae; genus Clione; species Clione limacina. Next base: position 5,747 of record JAUUEB010285356.1, read on the forward strand.
GGGTAACAAGAAGCCCATCAGGTAGCAATCTATCAACAACTATCTTCAAACAGATGAATCACAGTTAACAAGGTAAACCAATTTTAACTTTGCAATTTTCTTAATTTCTTCTTTTGGTTTGTCATTTTGCAATTTTCACAAACAATAACTTTATTTCAAATGATCTAGTACTTTGCAAAATTCACAAAAATTCCATGCTCTTGTAAAAATCCCTCATACACATTAAAGAAGAAATAATTGTCCTTATGTTGTATAGCCACCTCCATTCCTTCTTTCCTAGCTCAATATGACTATGGAACTCTATTCCAGACAACGTAAAAGCCTGTAACACTATTGCAGGCTTCAAAAGCAATACAGAGAAAATCACTGTTAAGGCCAGCTACAACCTAGTGCAACCTCCTAGATCCCAGGACATTTTTATTTGTACAAATACAGTTGACCCCCTTTTTAGCCCATTCTACAAATTTTACTAACTCTTGGGGGCTACTGCTTTTAAACGTTGCGCCAGCATAATGCTCAAGCATGAGTCATCTGGCTAACAAGAAGAAGAAGAAGAAGAAGAAGAAGAACTCTTCTTACACGGAGTGTCAAGTATAAAGATTTCCACCATACTTTTACAGTAAAAAAAAAGTAATGCTTATAGATAAGTTCCTCATCCCTCTGAGGATAAAAGAGAGATCAAAATGATATATGCCTTTTCCTGTACCAATAAACTGGGTTGATCATACTTACAGTAGTCTCCTTGTAATTGTATTTTTTTTCAAGGTGATAGCAGAAATAATCATATCATGCAATAATCAATGTCTAAGTAGAAAACTTAAAGAAAAAGGAAGCTTACAAAAATTGTCTCTATATCTCTCTTTTATTATAAGTTTACTTTGACAATTCATTCATTGTTTTTGTTTTGTTTCGTTTTTTAACTTTTTTTTATTTTATTTTCAAATTCTGTACACCATATTGAAATCAAACAAAAGCAGCAACAGAAACATCTTCAGCCATTCATAAACTTGAATAATGGTATTAAAACAGCATTAGACAGTCAATAATTTCGTGATTATTAATGTCAGTAACATCAATAGAAAAAGCTACAAGACATTGACAATAAAACAGGCAAAATGGAACATATATTACAAACAAAACAGGTATTTGGCTTTGGTGGAATGTTATGTTATTAGCGTGTGCAGCAAGTTTATTAATGAGTGTTACGAGATCCTTCCAACATTTTTGATCTTTTTACATTCCCACAAATGATGTAATATTGTTTTGCTTTATGATTTAAAAAAGACATAGATCACATTGGTTTAGGACAAATTTGGAAGCCAATTTATTTGACGTGAGTATATTGTGTAAGACCCTTACCAGGAACCATCTAAGCTTGGAGTCATATTATACAGCTTATATACATTAGGTAAAAGCTTGTGTCATATTTAGTGTGGTGGTTAATGGCTGCCATTGTAAGATACCCTTTGGTATATTGCTAGCACATATGAAATATATAAGCGAGGAGCATTATTTTTGTTTTGCCAATTTGGCTATCCATTAATAGCATACTTACAGTATTGTCCTTGCAAATAAATTTAAAAAAAACATAAGAAAGTTGATAGCAGAAAGAATCAAAACATTTAATCCTCTCTATCTCTCTTTAATGATGAGTTAACTTTCACAGCTCATTCATTGTTTCAACCTCATCACACATGAGGGTTATATGAAAGGAGGGTAATACATTAATGTCTTGATCCAGGACCAAGGAGAGATTCAAACCTGAGGCCTCTCGCAATGCATAAATGTTCTCCAAGGTCACCATGCCTCCTTAATAAGCTATGATTTAAAATCAAAACTTGTAAGTAACACAATGATAAATAGAAAGTGAAATCAAGCCCATGCAAAAATATGATCCATTCTGGTGAACATAGGACCAACTTATCAGATATATCAATCAAACAAGGGGTCTATGGCCACTCAATAAGGACAATAACAGGTGATCTTTTGACCTAGAAGCCAGAAGCCTTATTCATACAACAAGCACAAAAAGACAAATAGTCTGAAATGGAAATTAACAATGGAACCAAAATTTCAGGGTAATTGTGATGCATTTTCAGTACACATACACACAGATTCTACTACCCCTTCATTACAGAATTTCAAAAATAAAATAAGCAGCCTTTCCTTTCATTTCTTTTCCATTAATTCATTAATTATCTCTTTTTGGTTCCATTGTTAATTTTTTTTAAAATCTTTTCTTTTCTTTGTCTTTGTGTGTCCTTATCTAGAGGTCAGAAACCCTTTGTTTAATTGATACTTAACCAAACAAATTGTGGTCATACCAATCACTTTTGTGATATTTCACCAGACTATCAGGAAAACAAATACTATATTAAGATAATGAGATACTAGAATGATATAGACAAAGTTATCAATAATCACAAAGATAGTAAAACAGATTAAGGCAGACAAAAGACAAACAAATATTAAAAGTTGTAATGCTTTCGTTATTCTATCATCCACCAAAACATGCACATTTTCAAAAGAGTGTAATCAATCATTAAAATTGATTTTGATTTCAGCGCAACCCCCTAGCTCCTTTTGATGAGCATATAATACTATGTGCCAATGGGCACATAAAAAATGGCAAAGTTGTGACTAGAAAACTTTTTGTGCAATCAACAAATGTAGCTAAGAGGTTGACATAATTATTTTGCTAAGTAAATATTACTACCAAACTATCATCCCTAAATGATGCGTCATGACGGGCCTGAACGCATAGTTTACAGGAGTTTTTAACTTCATCTCTAATTTTGCCTTCTAGCCAATATTCTAAGATGCAAAATGTTTTTACCAATATCATCATAAGAGGAAAGACAAATCACCTTTGTAAATTTATATAAAGGTATTGCCCGGACACATTTGGAATATGCCAATGTGGTCTGGCATCGAGGTCCTACAAAAGACAACAAATCATGATGTAGATTTCCAGCGTAGAGCGACAAAAATTATCACTGAGCTCACAGATTTATCATACAGAGAAATACTTTTGGCACTTTAGAAAGGGGTTGATTTAGACGTGGCCAATATAAGATATGACTTTTACGACTAGTCAATGTTTTTAAAAGTTTAAAAAAATATGATCATGTTTTAACCTGTACATAGAACAAGTTTTTTAAAAAGACAAGAGAGAGGAAACACTTGGAAGGTCTACTACAGCCTCAAACTTCAAGTCATCAAAACATTACTAGACACTTTTACATGTCAGTGTTGGTCAACCGGTAATCTGTATTATAAAAACAGCAAGCGTGACGTATTGTGAATAACAAATCAAATAGGTGAAACTCAATTTGTTATAAACTCTGAAATACCCTTCAATAAATTGATAGTATTCTCTTGATTCAACCAGCCAGTTTTTCCTGGAATTTGAGAGTATAATATAAAAAACAGAATAAACATACTCCACTTGAATTCAGACATTCAAAAACAAGAAGCTTATATTCCTGAATTATCAGAATAGTGCAGTGGTGGTATCTATCAGGTTTGTTGTTTGTATTAACTGATTTTCTGTTTGTATGATTGAACATCTGCATCTCTCCCCATAAGAAAATATAACTTTATGTTAATTATCTACCTTGCATAAGCCCTCTGCCTTATGTAACAAACATTATCTTTAAAAAAAATGCTAACAAACGATCCAACTTTTGATAGACATCTAACAAACTTACACAGAACAAAGAAGATTATTTCTGATATCATTGAATTGTGTATAGAACATGAAATATAGTAAAAAAAAAAAAGCCTAGTTCATAAAAAAGGAATTTACTAATTTCCTGATGACTGCAGAATATAGAGAAACCCAAGTATCATATGATGCTAAGTAAATAATTTGTTGTTGATGAACTTACCTTAATATTTTCATAGCTTCAATCAAAAGAATTCTCAAAACCAATTCAAAATACATAATTGTTCACTCGGAATCTGTCTCTGATTTTCAATCAAGAACACAAAATAACAAAAAATTAAAAAAATAACTAGCCAATGACGAAACGAAGCCAAGACATTCATTAGATTTAGAAATAAACTATTACAGCATTTACATTACTAACCATTGTAAGAGACAAATAACACAAAATCTAACCAATGTACAAAGTTTCTTTCTCACCTTGGGATCAACTTGGCAGCGTCAATGCTTAGTTCAAGTAAGCCAAGAAGAACAGCTGACACATCCAAGTAAGGCTCCCAAACTGTGAAGCCTCTGCCAATCAAATCGATAGCTGCCCTGCGGATTGGTGTATGAGGCGGTAGCCTGGGACTAGGAGGCTGCAGCAGCAAAAACGTCAATGCTTTGCCTGAAAATAATGTTAGGTGATTAGATGTGTAAGTTAACAAATGTATGAAGGTCACAATGTTTTCATTTATTGTCATGTTACATAATTTTCCCACTAGAGACCATTGTAAACACTGGAATGTGGTTTGCATAATCAAAGCTGTAAGGGGCTTTTCAAATAAAAGTTGAGTCTAATTCTCAACCAAATATATGAACTAAGATTAATAGTCATAATCAAGAACACAATGAAATAAAATTGATAATATTTTTAGAAAAGCATAAGCAGTTTAATTAGCTTTGATGCACAGGTGAAATATATAAAAGGTTATTGTTGATTCCGCTGAACTTTGTTCTGAAAGAAGGGAGCTAAGTTGTGAAATTCTAACACTCTCTAAAGACAGTTTCAAGGAAAGGCTGAGTCTCAACAGATTGCAGAGAGGGGCTGCTCTTCTGATTATGACACCCCAAATTTTTAACTTGCAGATTGTCTTGTAAAAAATTAGAATAAATATTTAACATTTTTTCTCCAACAAATGCCTTTATTCAAGGGCTTATATATATATTAATATTCAATGACTATGACAATAAAATCTAATAACATGGTTTCATAAATGTAAAGGTCTGAACTGGAAAAAATAAGATAAATCAAGACATAAAATAAATTGCATTGTAAAAATAAAGATAATGCTAATAAGGCTAAGCAATAAAAAACTAAAGAGGTTTGTCTGCTTAAATGATTGTATGTAGTACACAATGATTAACCATGAACACATGACAAACCAATTGAGTCCAATTGCAGAAACGCGAGTCACCTACAGGCTTGCACTTGCATAATATATCAATTTCTTTGATAATTGAAAATATAAATGTTCAAATAGAAAACAGAGCCCCAAACAAAATTTTCATTCTTACCATGCCAGTATTAGTAAAAATCTATAATCCTGGATTACAAGGATCTTTCTGAAACCTGTGCTTCCTTTATTTATTTATGTAAGGTCATAAGCGTTATATATATTGCTACAGCATCAGACAAGTATACTACAATACAGTTCAAATAAAGCCTTATCCAACCGTTTATTTTTGCCTATGGAGAGGACTTAAGTTCTATTCTAACAGAAAAAGCCATACCCTCAGGCCTTCCATGCTTCCTTAGGTTAACCAATGCAGAGGAAATCTCATCAAAATATTATATATTACTTTACTTACTAAATGGTAAGTAGACAACTGATGACACAATAAAGAAAAGGAATTTTGTTGGCCACATCAAACGACACAACAGCATTTTAAAGAAATTATAGAAGGTTAAATTGATGGGAAGTGACCAAGAGGTAGACCAAGAACAACTTGGACAGATAACATCAAGGAATGGTCTGGACGCAGTCTGACAGAATGCACCATTAAAATGACAGAAGATTGTGAACTGTGGCGATGAGTTTCCCGCCAACCCCTCAAAAAGGACGGCACACTGAAGTGAAGTAAAGAAAGTTACTAAATAAATGAGTTACTTTTGTAGTCGAGTAGGGGCCATCATTTCAATGGAGAAAAGCCTGCTAAAAACATAAGCATGTTAATCAGTCACTACCCAAGATAAGTTCTCTTTGATTGTTCTCACTAAATTAAGTTTATTTTGTAGGATTGAAAAATATTCATTTTTTCTCATTCTGTGTGTTCTGGTCTAGTGGTAAATTGCCAGATTATGTTTCAAAAGGTCCCTAGTTCAAACACCTCCAGAGCCTGATGTTTTTCTTGGGAAAGAACATTAAAAAACACTTGGGTGACTGACAATAGGCAGTGAACGTCTTTGTAAGAAATAAGGTTAAGCGCTTAATAGGGGGCTCCCTTGTATACTTTGCAAAAAGCTGAGAATGTACAGGAGGTGTCTCCATTGGGCCTATTGAAGTAATAACTTATTCGACTTCTTCAGCATATGCACATTCTCTCACACATTTCCATTTTGTTTATTAACTCATGAGGCGTGTTGATATAAAAAAAAAGGCGACGGAAAATAAAATTAAGGCCATAAATGGTGAAAGCAAATCAAGATTGCAGCACACAGGCAGAGAGGAAACTATTGTAAAATGGTCTTATAAAAATGCCATTTATTATAACTCATCATTACTAGTACAGAATCTGGCCTTGCACGAGAAAGTTAATATATAATAAATTTGTAGCGCTTTTACCAAAAAAAGGAAACAAAAAAAGAAACTAACATGGTCTCTGTAAAAGTTGAGAATGAACAAATTACTAAGGTGTAATAATAAAAAAAAATAGAAGGTTATACCAAATAAAGGAAAGAACACACACATTGGTGTGGTCTCTGTAAAAAGATTTGTAACCACCCTCTAGAAAACTTACAACACGCTACTGTGTGATCACCCTCTAGAATGAACATTTTCCCAGCATCTTCTTCTGCACAAAAAGATATAATGATTTTATAATGTCGTTGGGCACTATTCTTCCCACTCTAAATCAACATTGGTTTAAGTTTTTACGTGATTCTCATCCATCCCACATGAATGCAGTACAGGAAAAGAGTGATCTGGTGGCAGCATTGGTTCACTTAAGTGTGTATCTAAACTTTCAGGTCAATATTGGGAGATGTGTTTTCAGTACTTTAATATCTTACAATATTTTTTATGATTATCACAAAAAGCACATATGAAAACTGCAGATTATCAAAAAGAGGGGTAAGTTAACTACTTAGAGACGTAATAAAATGTGTATGAGAGTGTTTCCAGTCATACTTAAGCTGGAGCGCTTTCCAAAACGTGTATGATATTTTCCCAACAATTCAAACCTCCTTCCACTATTTTAAAAAAGTAGATTTCCTTATTCAAGTATACCGTCATTCTATCATTATGAAACAACAATGGGTCAAAAGGTACAACATAAAATGAGACGAGTAATTTAAGGTGTCTGAACTGTATTCATCATCTTACTATCATCATCATTATACAGAAGTAAAAACATAACAACTCAAACATATATCTCATGTTTATCTAAGTTTGGATGTTAAAGATTTACATACTTGTGTGTCTAGATAGTGAGTAGTTGCTCAGACTGAATCCGTCCGTTGATGTCTTGCCCTTGATCTTCTTCTGTTCCTCTATTTTGCTCCGACTTGGCTCCATCTCCTGACCAAACTCTGCACCAATCACACCTAGCATGACGATAGCAGTCGCCTGTTTACGTCTGCTCTCAAATGATACAGACAACTTGTGGGCTGGAATGTCTCCTGAAATATGTTCAAATAAAAACTATTGTAAATATATAAAGTCAAAATAATTCCTAAATTAGTGATTTACAATAACAGCTGTTTCTTGAAGTAAAACTCTTTACATGTTGCACAAAAAATACTAAACATGACAAAAATAAGAAGATTGTTCTTCAAAAGGAATTTCATTCATATTCATGCGCAAATTAACATTACAAGCTTCTTATTAGACAGGAGAATAGCTGTATAAGTTGTTTAATTTCTTCAAACCATCATATTTGTCTGCCCCTCCGACACATAAAATAATTTTTTAGTTACCATTCCATATAGAAAGAAAGCTGTGCTGTCTAGACGTTGGTTCATGAAGTGCATTGTGAATCTTTGCTTGTGTGCTTTTTTCAAATAAAACTAATACAAAAATACATTTTAATTTTTTATATTATACTTTATTTATCATATCAAATATATCAAAAGATTTCCAAAAAACTTAACAAAAATGCACATGATTCTTTTTGTTGTAAGAAGAGTATGATAGTCCTAGGAAATAAATAATTGTATATATAAACAATTAACTGCAAATACTCTTCACAATGAATCAAGAATGACCAGAAAATAAATGCAGGTTTTTATGCAAGATAATTGTAAACAAAAAACAGTAAAAAAAAAACAAGAAAAAACCATAATGATTTTGTGCTAAAGTACATGCTTCTATCGTAATTTGTCCTAAAAAAAAAATGTTGTACTCCAAAGAGAAAAGAGAAAGACACAGACCTGCTAAAATACCATCCTCATCATCATCCTCATCCTCAAAAGGCTCCTGGTGTGCACCACTGTGACTACCAGTGTTACTCAGCAGAGAAAGTTCTGGATCAACATAAGAGGGGAGGAAAGGCGCCCATTTGTCCAGTAAAACTTTGCGCCCTTCAGGGTTGATCCTGCGTAACTCCGCCAGCAATAAAGCCTGAGCAGCCTCTCGGATCTGACAAGATAAACAAATACATGATAATCGGTAAAAACTTGGAGACAAGCGTCTTCCATTTCAAACAATTAAAATCACATTACTTACTAACACAATTTTCGATCATTGTTAATAGGAGTATAACTTGGTGTGGTCTACACACTTTTCTATAGAAGTCAATAAATTTTTGTTTTTTGGTTATAAACTAATATCATTATCTGAGTACAATTGTTTTGCTTTTTTAAAGAATAATTTATTTTCTTCTTTAGATCATAAGGCCATAGTCATGTCTGATTCATTTTGTCTTTGGGTCATAGGGTTGTGTCTGAGCATAAATCATTTCATTTTTGGATCATACATCTGAATAATTTTGTTTTCATTGTTTGGTTTCAAGGTTAACTCTGACCGTAATTTTGTATTGATATGCATTTTCAAGAAAACATTTTGACAGCAATGAAATGTATGTGTAAAGCTAGAAAACTGAAGATCTATTTGCTTAGGTTATCAAGGTTTTAGATCACTGAGAAATAATGAATTAAGAAGACTGATCACCAACCTCTGATAAAAGGTTCTTCAAGATCTTAAAAGGTACTCAGCTGTAAACATGAATGTTTTCTTACATCTAAATTAGAATTGTCCATCATTAATCACTAATCCCCGCCCCAATCCCCCTCTTACATTACGTAGATTTATATAATATTAATTTTTCAATGATTAATGCTAAGGACTTTTTCTGGGGAAAAAAGTGTACAAAGATTATAGGCTCACCTCTAAGCACCTATCCTGCCAACGTCTGGCTAACATCTCCAGCTGAGGACACTGGTAATTCTGTGGTCCAACCAGCTCAGGCAGCAACACACAATGTAGAGCAGCCAACAGACTCCAGCCTTGCTTCACCTGCTCAAGTAAATCAGGTAAACTCAACTTGAATAAGAGTATGCTTGTTTAAACACTTCTTTCACAACTTAAGGGCAAAGGTCACAACTTAACCATTGAAATCTATCAATCTTTCAATTAAACTACAAAGTCAGAGTTACCAAAATTCAATTTTCTTCTCATGTAAGTAAGCATTATTAATGTAGAACTAGAATATAAGTGCACTTCTAGAGTGCAAAGACATCCCCTTGACACCAATGAAAACTGTTGAATACGAAAGACTATATACGAAACTGAAACAGGAGCATAAAATGCTTAGGTAGAAACATGAGTTCTCAAGTACAGTACAAACCGGACTCTAAAACAATTTTATAAATAAAATATGCAAATGATAATATAAGAACAAACCCCCCGAAATATATACCTTATTATGAACATTTTCCCATGCTAAGATGATTAAAACATACAACAACTTTATACAAATATTTAAATGATGATAAAAATATGGCAGCGTTGGGATTTGAACCCAGGCCTCCATGTAGACTAATGCCTTGATCCATGCCTTAGATCGCTCGGCCATGCTCCTATCTGAAAGCTTTAAAACGACTCCTTTTGGGAAAAAAGTTGAACAACCTTCTTGTCATTGTATTTCTATTTAATGGCTTTTTAGAATATAGAGAACATAGTTTTTAATGAAACTTCTTTCATCAATAGTTAATAACCATATATAACGGAAAATCGCAATAAATTGTAAAAAGTAGGGCTAGATTTTTCATTCTTGTGAACACAAATATTTTTCGTACGAACACAATAGACATCACCTTGGACTTGTCCAAAGGGGGGATGTCTAATTATTTTACTCTATTATGGCTAATAGATTAGCCTCTGATTTCAAAAAATTGTTTCTAAACATTATTTTCCTTTGACCTTTACAAAGTGAAGTAGAATCATAATTTCCTTGTTCAAAATGCAATTTAAGAACAAAGGAAAACAAAAAACTGTTTACGTTGCCTAATGATTGAGTTAAATGTGAAGACATTTTAGTCTAACCTGTGCCTGTATTGTGACTTGAGAGTCAGAAGATGTGTCATCACTGCTCGCCATACTGTCTGGGCTGTCTGTTTCTCTTAATATAATGCCCTGGTTTGAACTCACAGATTCTTTTTTGACCCTGAGAGAATAAACAAAACTTTAACAATCCACTTTCAGACTTCCAGTTTAGAGTAGCTGAATAGAGCTTCATTTATTAAACTACATGATAAATAATAGTAAGAATATAATATGAGTCATCATAAATAGTGCTTATATCTTAAGTTGGCCTATGCCTATTCTCTTATTGGTCTGTTTACTGTAGAAATATTTTTTTTTAAATTGGTGTAAAAAATTATGATAAATCTTAAAAACCAACAATATAAAAGTGATTAATTTCACTAGTTCCAACAAATGCTTTGAAAATTTGCCAACGACCAGTTATGTTGGTCAATACAATTCACATTTAGGAGATTGTCAACTCATGCCACCAAAGACTGTTCTTAAGACTTCATAACTAAAGTGTAACTCTTTTTATTCAGTTGTAGATATAATAAACATTTTTATATCAAAAATTCAAGGTCTACTTTAAGTGAGTCTCAAGTCATACAAAAGACAGTGTTTAACTACAGTGTTTGACTAGAAATGTTTGTTTGATAACTTACTTGTTAATTGGGGATTGAAACTCTGGTAAGAAAGCTGCTCTGCTCATCCCCATCAAAGTGTTGGCCACAGAGATGACACTCAGCAGATGTTGGGTAGTCACAGCACTAGAGATTTGCCAACGCAACTGTAATAACAATTATAATAATACAACATTAATTGGCAAGATAAAAACATGTTAAAAAAGAACTTTTATATTCAAATTCCTCTCAAGAAAAAAGAATATTGAATTTTATGCAAATTTTACTTGAGCCATCTTGGACTGTTAAGCAGTATACACAAAATTCTCATTCCATGAAAAAGTATGAGATAGGACTGTAGGTTGAAGCATCAAGTTCTATGACTCATAATGCTTGAAGTGGTTTATTTAAAAAATTATCTGATACTAAACATCAAAAGTGTTCTCATAACAAACCTTAGTAGAGAAGTCAGAGACTTGCTGCTGATGAGCCACCACGCTTGCTGATCTTCTAGGGGGAGGAGGGCGTGGAGGTTTTGGTGATCCTGGAGGCTTTGGTGATCTTTGACCTTCACTTCCACTTGCTGCTCCCACTTCTTGACCACCCTTGGCACTTATATTATCTGAATCAAATGACCCAAATGAACCTGTTCTTTGAGTAAGAAGTGTGCGTTGCCTTGGGCTTCCACCTTTAAGGAATACATAATCAACAGGTTTTGCTATCTTTAAAAAAAAACTATTTTTTCAGTAAATGAATTATTTCTGACAAACAGATAAATGTTTACTTCTTCCATTTATCTGAAATCTTTTCTTTTTGTTTACCGAAACAGAGAAAATCGGAACTATGAGTGAGAAGGAAAATAATAAACCAGTTGTTGAAATCATTTATATCTTCAAAATTCAACTAAAGATCAAAATTGCCATTTACAAAATTTTTCAAACAGCCTATACACACCTCAAAGCAAAAAGACTTAACAATATTTTTTGAAGGCATCATAGCATAAAAATAAAGTCAATCTTAGCAATGAGGGACTATGTAGAAAACAGAAAACATCTCAAATGTATATATAAACTTATATTTAACGTGCGTAAACAGACGATCGGATATTGCCCTCAAGTGTAAGCACTGAGCTAAGCACCGTCTGTCTAGGTTGTGAATGAACTGTCTCCATGCAAACCAAAGGCCTGAGGAGTGGTAGGAACCATGCAAACCAGGGTAGTCTTAGATGGTTGGTTTAATTTACAATTGTATATATAAACATATATATACATATATTTAAAACAATTAGAAATGACAAAATCACTAACCAGGAGATGCATCTCTGGAAAACTTCTGATGTCGGTGCCAAGCTGGCAACATAAGAGACATGTGACCTCCATGAGACAGTAATCCAAAGCTGATAGGACACTTAGGCCTTTGCAGTCCTAGTTTGGTCATACACAATTCATCCAGTTGTGGGTCTAAACCCCAGGCATGCAGGCAAGACATGAACAATCCACCAATTTCCATACTCAGAGATTCCTAGGGATACAGTAGCATTGGAAATCAAACAAGCTAATTATTTTTCTAAAACAATTGTGACAATTTTGTCCACAGATACTCAACCCATCTTATGAGCAAGGTTAGGCAACAAAGTAATAATAAAACATGTGTTAAGCACAACATGTATTGAGCAAAATTTTAGTGTGTTAAAGCAGTATACTAACAAAAAATTCAGTCATCAACCAGAATTTGACTCTGTTCAAGTGGAAAAACATCAAACAAATATACCTTCAATCCAATGCATTATGCAATGTATTACCACCACTTACCATCATATTTAAAATATCTATATATAAAAATGTCTTGAATAAGTCACCAGTGGAATAAATGTTTCCTTTTTAGAGGCTGCTCTTTTGAAAAAGCAAGTATCCATAAAATAACTATGACAAATTCATGAACACTGACTATAAAATCAAGACTAATGCTAATACCTTCACAGCAATGTGATCTGGCTTTCTGTTGGATCTGTTGCCAGATGGCTGGGTCTGGATAGGGGTGGGGCCACCATTGGCATCCATCTTTGATTGAATCTTCTGACCCACTGCATCTGCTTTCTCTTTAGCTTTGGCCAGAAATCCTGAAAACAAAAATGAAAACTGAAATGACTACACAAAAATATAAGACAAATATTTTTAAAAAAAGGTAACAATAAATGTGAAAAGTAAGAATCCTAAGGAGTAGACTATGGTCACTGTGTGTCTCCCTAGCTTTTCTTCTACTGAACTGTTAACTGGAAGCCTGATATTCTAGCAGTATGTGATACCTCAGAGTGCTGTCATTTATGCAAGGCAAGGTTTGTCAGACCTTGCAGGAACTATGTTTTTCACTTCAAGACCCAGACCTTAAAAAATCAGTTATATTTACCACTAGCTCTTGCTAGGTTAAAAACAAAAATGTCTCGCTTGACTGTGTTTGATTTTTGGTTTGCAGTCTTTAAAATTTGCCAAGTGAAATTCACCTCAGAGTTTAAAGTTGTTGAGGTTTCTAAGAGAAAAGGCGACCGTTGCATTTTCAGAAACAGTACAAATCAGGTAATAAATAAAAAAACCTAACCCAACTTTCAGTTGCCATATTTTCACAATCCTATATAATATACTTTTACAAATATAGAAGCACTTATACTACAATGTCACAGTAAATAGTGCTAATTTAATAATAATAAAAAATAAAAAAAATAAAAACATTCAGAGTAAATATCTCAAGATATCATAACTAAGTGGCCATCTTCAAATTACAATAATGTTGATCTTGATAGATATTTTTATTTATGTAAACGCCAAATTATTCAGCATTGTTCATACTTTTAGATGGGTAGGTAGTGTATTTCTACACAGTAAGTTTTTTGTCATGATAATCATATATCAACAAGAGTTTATATACATGAAAAATAATCAAAAATTATGATATTGAAATTATAATGTTTTTTTTTCAAATATCCAATTGCAATTTTCAGGTATGACAATTAATATCCAATGAGGCCTTGGTTATCTGCCAGGAATACTTGAGAACGTTTTTTATATATATTTTATCTGTAATACAGTTGAGTTAGAAATGAAGATAACATTGTGCAGATTTGGAATGAAATGTAAAAATACATAACTCTTTTTGAACACATTGAAAAAAATAATTTTGAGGAACTAAATAGCGCCATAAGGCTTGATCATATCTAATATTTCATCAGCAATCATACCTGTTACTTACATAAAGGGATTTCTACAAAGTCAGATTAGTGTGACTGGATAGGATGCACAATGTATGCTTAACCTTACAGACCTTATTGTGTGGCAGCATGATAGTATTGTATAAAGTCCTAAGTGTTGAACTAATATATGGATATTCATATATAAGTCTTAGATTAGGTTCGCTGTACTAAATCGTCAAAACATATTTACTCTATGTAACTATATAATCTTTGTCTTAAGTTACATAGTTAAGGTACAAAAATCAACCAACAACAAAATTAAGACAAGATCTCATTGATATTCTAAAAATATTTCAGCTACATTCAAATTGAAAATGGGAAAAATATGACTATCAACAATACAACATTACTTATCATCAACAAATGATACAACAGCAACTCATTTGGATAAAACAGATAAGTTTGTTTTTCAAAATAGAATAATTTGTCCTCCCCCCCCCTCCCAAGAACAAAAATTAGAGCAAATATGATGATGCAGTAATAAGAGGGTATGTTAGAACTAATTCTTCATCTGGTAAATCTACACAAGTCATATATTTGGGTCTTTTATCAAGTAAACAGTTCTAACAATTGTCATACTGTAATTCAGTACAAAACTAATTGCACATGCAAGATGCTCAATCTTCAATTATGATGAGAATAACATTTTGTTTAAATCATGTCTATCTTAGTTTGACAGTTACCAACATATCTTTTCAATAAAACACTCAAGTAAATAATAATGTAAGATCAAACATAATAAAAAAAATTATAAGACAATCATAAAATGGCATTCAACATTGTGAGACCTTTTATCAAAACATTTCTTAAATTATGAGCAAGGATCACATCTAGAAAATGGAAATGTTGATGAAAATCTTTAAGCAATGAATAAAACTGTACACATAAAAAACAACTGGTTTGCGTTGCAACTACATGATTTCCAATAAAGAAATTGAAAATAAAAAATTGAGCTTTTTCAAAACCATAACACAGTAGAAGAATGGACAAAGCAAAGAAAAGCATAGCAAAATAACATCATATGCAAAATGTCTATAAATGAGTAATTGTGAAAAGATGAGTTGTCAAATATATGTCTCATGATACAGTTTACATAAAAATCCTATACTTAAGGAACCATTGTACATGTGTGTATGTGTGTGAGAGCGAGTTGTGTGTGAGGCATTGTGCAAATACTCTTGCTAGTATAGATGTTTGCTTCAGTCTTTAAACCGTATGCATGCATGAGTGTGTGTTTACGTGTGCGTGCGCTGTCTGTCTGTCTGTGTGCATTTGCCTGAGCTTATGTGTATGTCCATTTTTGTGTATTTGTACAGATGTTTTAAAAAGATGCCTTTCAACAAGGAAAATCTTCATACTATTGAGCTAATGTGTGTTTTATCTTTAAGTCAAAGTTAAAGAGCGAAAGCCCAAAAGAGTGCTAAATAGAAAAGGCAAGCGTACATTGTTCTCTTTTTTATGCCATAACTTTTGCATTATTATTAACAAAAAAGATTGAGGCTGATGCATTGATAACCAAAACAATTACCGACGCCAAACTAAAGATAACATTGAACATTTGTTTTGTAAAAACACAAGTTTTCAACTTCCAACCTGAATTATCAAAATT
>JAUUEB010285357.1:0-13022 GCA_032362205.1 Clione limacina
TCTTTATTTGGCCTGTATTGTAGTATACTTGTCTTATGTCATAGCAATATATATAACGCTTAAATGACCGCTGTAAAACCTTACATAAATACTTTGATTTATAAGTTAGTAAGTTGTACCACCATTGATATAACCTAATATGTGTTTGGGGATTTAAAAACCCTTACAAGAGTAGAGACAAAAGTTTTGAACTATGGTATTTTCTTTTTATGTGTTTCCTACTATTTATTAGCTTCGTTGATTCTTACTTTGTCATCCTCTTCTGTTCCAGGTTGGCAGCTTTGTTAATAACCGTCTTGTTTTTAACAACTGGGGCTTCTATTCGGATGACAGGAAGACACGCTTAACGGTCCTTCCACCATCTCCATGTCCAAGTACCGGCTGCAGTCCATGCCTAGGCCTCCCAGCAGACCTCAAGTACTACTTTAACCCAGGAGATTTGGTCATCAACGGAATCTTCTCCCTGCACAAAATGGGATTAACTCCTATTAGCTGTGGAGAAAAAATGTGAGTCAACTTGTTAGCAGACCTTAAAAAGGTCAGACAATTTAGCTCTCCAATTAATTAAGACCAACAATAGGCACCATGTGTAAGTCGACAATTTAGCTCTCCAACTTATTAAGATCAACAAAAAGTACTATTAGTATTATTAAGTTGCAAGGATGAAAAATAAATTGTCTGTTTCGTTCACCCGCTTTCAAAGAAAGTGATCTTGGATTCGAAAAAAAGGGGACTTCAGTTATTTATACTGCTAGATTATTAGATTAATACAAATGGCATAGGCAATTCACAATACAATCCCAATAAAACTATATCTAACAGTATTCTCTTACTTATAGGGAAGACTTCAGTCCTACAGAAAAGGATCCATATACCTCATAGTTGTAAAAAGAAGAAAATACATAATTCCCATCAAATCACCTAATAGATGTATTCTGGAAAAAATGTGTAAGACATTCAAGTGCAGATTATTAAAGAACGTCATTAAGTGAAACCGTCTAACTTTGGAGCTGATATGGGTTGGGCACCTTAAACATCAGAGAGGCCAGTGTTAATTTCCTGATAAGGTATATTGACCTGATGGAGATTAATCTTAAACGGATTTGTTTGATGATTTAGGAGGTTGGTCAAGAATCAGAGTTTAGATTTTGTCTGAAGCTAACGGGAAAAAAGTGTTGGATGAAGTGATAATTTTTTCATAATGTGCTGGAATGCTGCTTTTGATGACGTTTAACATTTGTTTATTGTTCTTTCCAGCTCTGCTAATCACTACCAGTATCTTGAAGCAATGATCTATGCTGTGAACAGTGTTAACAATGACCGTACAGTTCTGCCCAACATCAAACTTGGAGGACTGGGACTTGACGACTGCAGCAGTGCTGTTCTCAGCCAAGGTTTCCTGGCGCAGGTCAGTAAGGATATTAGAAACATGTTTTTTATTTTACAAAAATTAGATATGACCACCTTCATTGAAACCAACCTTAGTTTGTATCGACTAAAGAGGTGTGTGCCATAATACAGTCATGATTCAAATTTACTTGCGAATCCAAGCACAGAGCATGGAAACTGAATTTTTGTTATCAAATTGTCTGCGGGTTTCCGACATTTGCGTTTCTGAATCTGACAGGTATTTTTTAGCATGAATAGTGAGAAATAGAGAAAATATTTGAATTCATGACATTGTAAAAGACAATCACATTGATTAATCTCCTGACTTGCTGATCAGGCATTTGGGGTCAATTACGAGGATTGAACTTACGAAGAAAAGAGCCACATGGTGGTGGAACAAAGATGCTTTCGGTGTAATTTGGTACATTCTATAATTTTAATTCAGATTTTGAGTATTTTACTATATATTACAATGTCAAATCGCCATCTTACTGATTGTACTGATTGCTACCTGAAAACAAGCGCACTTTGGAAATTCCCCAAAGGTCTGCGTGATATGCAAATATAAAAAGTCTGTACAGCATATCATGCACTTTTTTTATACGAAGACGCTACTAATTATTTTTTGTTTATTCTTTTTGTAGAATACAGGGGCATATCTAGGCTTTCAAACCTGTAGTATGGTGGTCCTTTTTAAAACAAATTGTGATTGGAAAATATTTGGGGGAACTTGGTCTTTCTTCTTCTTGTGTTAACCTCCTTCCTAGAAGAAGTCGGGTAACACTAAATATAGTAACTACAGGGTGACTATCAGTCCTCTAAAATTTTATACAGTAGTCTCAGGTCATCATCCTGCTTAACCTCATAATCTGGATATCATTATTATCATTGTAGTCCACTTTACGCTTTCATCTTTTTTTTGTTATATGATTTTACCCCCTTATTAATCAGATTTTAAAAATCCAGCAGTACTTTCTATTAGGAAAGTCATTACAAATTGTCCCAAATCCATAATTGCGCAGGCTTTAGTTTTTCTTTAACAATGGAAGAAAGTAACTCATTGGTCAAATTGATTTTCTACTGAGTCTGGTGTGCTACAGTATGTCCCTTGAGAATTGGAATATCCAGAGTCAACTGTAGTCATAAATTATTTCAAATACTTTTTTTACAGATCCAAAGAGGTGACATGACTATCAAAGCCAAATCAGGAGAAGAACTTGATCCTCGTAGGATTGAAGCATACACTGCTGCCTACACCTCTCCTCTGACCCTACCACTTGCAGAGGCCATGAACTTGTTGATGAGGCCTATGGTTGGCTACAGGGCAGGGAGCTCTGAGTTGGATGATGACATGAAGTACCCATACTACCTGCGATCCGTACCTGGGATATATGAAGAGATCAAGGCCATTATACTTTTACTGAAGAAGTGGGACTGGATGTATGTGCAGGTATGTTCATTTGGATAGAAAATGGAGTTATTACTCAAATCAACAATCAATTTTCTAAGAAGGCAATAGATATATTCTGATAAAAAGCAAGACAAAAATCAATATGGATAGTAAAAGGCCTTCATAAAGTGAATAAACATGTGGTTTAATCTGGGTTCCAGAAAGTCAGCCACATTGGCCACCTGTGGTCGTAAAGAAAGCTAGACCATTGTAAGGAAGTGGCTGAAAGTAAGAAAAATTAAATTTACAGAGACATTTTTTTACTACTTCCAGACCTTTCCTTACAATGGACTTGCCTACCCCCCTTAACAAAGCTCTAAAATGCATCACTTTGCTCCCATTTTTCTTTTTCCCCAGACCCCCTTTAAATACCTTTTAAACGAACCATTAAGCTTTCATTTTTCCCCAGATCCCCCTTAATATAGCTCTTGAATGCACCATTTAGTTTTAATTTTCACCAGACTCTCCCTCTCTTTTTAACAACTGCAATAATGTACCTACTAGTTAGTTCACTTAGACAGTGAGCTAACAAAACTTTTGTTAAAAATCTATTAAACTTAATGTTAAATTTTTTTCGAAAATATAAAAAGTCATTAAAACAATACATTAGCGTACCACAGAATAGTAAATGTCAAGAAAAATGTTTCGTTTCATATTATCTGTTTACGCAAAACTTAGTATTTGGGATTTGTCCTAGTTGCTTGCGGATAACTGATGTATAAAACAAATGAACTACAATATCAGCAGTATTTTATGATAAAACAGAGAAATTACAGAAAATGTCCTTCATTTTAGCTTAATAAACTAATTACACTTATGGGGTAAACATGAACTTTTTTGTTTCAATTTTACAATGTTTTAACCAGAACATTTATATTTCAAAACCTCTCATTATTTTTTTTCAAAAATTAAATACAGCATGTTTCACAGCTCAATCCTTTTGTCACCTCCAAATATATAGTCTAACTCTACTGCCTATTTGGACTTATTGATCCTATATAACTGGAATTAACATTTCATATAATTTCTTTCTAGGTTATCACAGGACCCACCTATTACTCTGAGAATGCGGAGAAAGTGTTCCGTGAACTGGCAGCAAAGGCAGGCATTTGTATTGTAGCTACTCAAAGCATTGGGCACACTGACAAAGATGTCCAAGCAGCACTTGATGGACTTAACTCAAAGCGAGATGTGTCTACTCTTGTTTCTCTCTTGGACGCACAGGGCAATCGCAAGTTTTATGAAGGCCTCAAAGCAGCAATGGCTGACTCAAATACTGAAAGGCAAACAATGATGAAACAGTTCAGACTCAGTCATGGGCTGGTGGCTACTACGAGATGGGGCAAAGATGAAATGGTGGTCAAAGGGTTAGAAAATGTTCCAGATGGAGCGATTACTCTGAGGTAGATATGAAGTCCAGTCTATATTCCTATTCTACTGATTGTATTGATTAATTAGCAAGTCATAAAGCTCGGAAATACACTATAATGATAGCACTTCCGCACAGATTTTTTTTTAAAATCAGTATTATCCTTGACTTTTTTATTAAACACCATTTTTTGTCTTCCAATTTTTAAATCACTCATGCTCTAGTCCAAAAAGTCTATTCATATGCTCTTTTGATCTTTAATAAGTGTGATTTTCATCAAAATTCCCCCACGTTTCATTCATTTCATCCAAATTTTATAACTTCCCATTTTGATTTATAAATTACACAATTTGACAAATTTCATTCTTGACTTTTTTTGTACTTTTGTATCATATTCCCAGCCTACAGCATTCACCACTAACCAAATTCCGTACATATCTGAGTGGTCTTCGTGTAGATAGCCATGAGGCTAATCCATGGTTTAAGGAGTGGTTTGAGGCCGTTCACTCGTGTACATTTGGTGTGTCAAAACAGGGAGTCAAGGCTTGTGATGCTAATGAAGCCATCACTGCCGGAAGTAATTTTGATCTGATGTATGAAGTAAGTATTATGATTGTACCAAGAAGCCTTTTAGGCTACGGTTATTATAAAGTATTTAGAGAGGTCCTGTAAGAAAATCAGTTGGTAAGAGCGCACATTCACCCAAACACCTTGGTTTCAACCAGGATTTTATGTGTCAAAAATCCCGCCTAGACTCAGCAGATACATTGGTAGCTAACCCTGTTATGGCGAAGTGAAAGTAAAGGCGGCACGAAAAGCAATAGCAACCTAACACAATATGCTGTATTCCTAGTTCAATCAGGATTCTTACTCCTGATACTCAATGCTCAAATACAAAGTTTGGACTCAGCATAACAAGATAGATCCCAGATTTGGTTAAATTTCTGGTTTGATTGATAGTAAGGAATTTAAGCCATATATAGGGAATAAAGTCTACCACCTTTAGTCAGTCCAATAACTCTGATGATTGGAACGCCTTTGTTCCACATCAAGAGTATGAAAGACAGATGGACAGAACCCTGCAAAAATCCTGGAATATCTAAAGTAAGATGGAGAAAAGATGAGGTACACTGATGATAGAGACGTCTAGAGGATTATAGCGCATTAAGCAGTGGTGGATGGACAACTTGTTTTCGGAATAGTTCTTTGTTTTTCATTTTTCTAAACAATCAAATCCATAAACAAAGTTACAATCAGTAGTAAGTCAACTGACCTCACTACATGTATTTCTTGATTATTTTGGTTATGCTCTACTACAAAGCAAAAGGAGGAACAAGATATGTTTGAGGGCAAACTTCTGTTAACAATTGACAGAGTAAGGGAATTTAAAGATTTTACTATATGTTCCAATGCAACTTTCTGTCGAGTCACTATGTTACTGAACTCACTTGACCCAATGCGTGCACACCTGCCGCGCTCTTGAAGATTATAAAATTGAGCTGACTGGTTACGTTTTTACGTCCCTGCATTTTTGTGTTCATTGGTTTATGTAAAAGAAATATTAAATGTGTTGTGTATTATTTATTATCTATTCTTTTTCCTATCTATGATTGTTCTACATGGTGTTCTTTTTACGGAGAATCTGCCAATTCATGTTGATATTCTTTTTTTTACATAGTGTCAGGTGTGTACTCTTGAGTACTCATGTTTCTAGTTCTTATTTGTTTTTGTTTGTCTTGTTTCTGTCAGCTCAGGCAGAGTCTTCTTTATTTCACTGATACATTTTTTGCAAAATTAGTCTTATCGTCATCATTTGATAGTCTGTTTTATATGTAGCATGGGTTAGAATTTCCACCAAGCAATGTCACTTCGCCAAGCAATGTCACTTCGCCAAGCAATGTCACTTCACCATGTGTTGCGATTCAAGGCAAGCTCTTATGCCTTGAGGTCTTCCACGATAACCTCCCTCCAGGACTTTGGGGGCCAGGCTGAGACTGTTAAACTAAAGTCTCCAGGATACCAACAAAGAAAATGTGTACATGCCAATGTATGAATATGGATTTGTTTCATATTACTTAACAAAATCTTGCTTTGTATGTTCAGCGACAACCATCAAATTTTTTTTTTTTAGTTACAGCTAAAAGTAAATGTTTTTGATGTTTTAATAATATTTTGTTGTTCATGACTCCCTAGGTTGAAAGTGTGATAAATGCTGTAAAAGCAATAGCTCAAGGATTGGATGCTACACTGAAGAACTACTGCGGCAATGACTACACAACTGTATGCAACGAGTTTGTCAATGCTGATGACAAAGGCAAATATTTCATTGGAGAAATCAAGAAGGTTTCCTTCATTAGAGAAGATCTGCAAACCACTTTCGCCTTCAATGGAAAGTCAGGCCAAGTGGCGTTTGAAGTGTACAACTATTTCTACAAAAATCAACAAGGTTATAATAAGGTATGTAATATTTATCTTGAATTTTTATGAACAGTTATGCTGGTAGATATAGAAATAGATAATTTTTGGGTTGTCAAAATATTTATAAATTTTTAGCATACAGCATGAAAAACAAATGTGTCCAGTACATCCAACCACCCTAGTTTGCTCTCAGTGCAATAAGTTAGTCACTTAGTGAGAGGCTTGATGCGCCATACTGTACTTAATGTTTTGGCTGCTCAAGGTAGTGTTAGTTTTTATTTGGGTGCCTGTTATCAGCTTGATTGAAAAGTACATCGCACCACCCTTGCTTCACTTACTGCCCAGTTAGTATGTCACTTTGTCTGCATGTAAAGTGCACTGAACATTTTGTTCCATACTGTACTTAATGTTTAGACTCTAAGGTTAGTGTTTTTTCCACGACCACAATTATATTGTGTAGTGGTATATTTGCTTTTTGTCTGTGTTTCTGTCTGTTTACAGGTTAATTTGAGTAATTTTGCTTGGAGCTCTTTGATTATTGGAAGGATGGTATGGAACGAGTATAAAATATTTAAATTCAAAAATATTTTTGAAAAGTTTTTTGCTATATGTTCTTTCTTAATTTGGCAAAAACATGCTGTGGTCACATTTTCAGAGTTAAGAATCTGAAATCTTGCACATTGGCTCTCTTAGTGACTAATTTAAAACAGCTCTCTCCATTTTTTTAAATAAAAATTGTTGGCTAGTTATTGAGTATTTTGCTATATGTCCAGTTTGGCTAAAAATGACTTTCTCTTCTTTTTGAAATTTTATTTGATAGAGTTATGGTATATGTTGTTATATGTTCTTTGTTACTTTTCTCTGATGGCAGTGGTTGTACTCTCTACGAGTACTAATTTTTCTAGTTTTATTTGTGTGCCTGCTATCAGCTTGGATGAAGTCACCTTTCAGTAAACTGTCTTTTTTTGAAGTCAGTAATTAGTAATTCCTTCAAATGCTTTGTTTTAAGGATTTTGGTGCTTATTTCGCTCAAAACAGTAGCAATTTTCTGTCTTTGGAATACACTACTGCTAGTTTTGCAGAACATACCATGGTACCCACGTTTATTTAAAGGTGAAGATTTCTTTCCCATCCTGTGGATTGAACGACAGACGTGTAAACAGTTATAGATTGACTAAGTCTTGATGTGCAGTATATAGATACTGTTTATTATTTATTATGATTTTACTCATTTTTAGTTTTAATGTCATACATTTGGACTTTTTGAACAGTGTTAACATTGAATGTTTAGTATGTCAATATTTAAATATGTGAAGAAGAAAAAGTAAAAAAGAAGTTAGATGTTCTACCTTATAGGTCCTTAATTTTTTAGAACAGATCTTCTGTATCTCTTTGAAACATGTTAATTGTAGTAATATATGTAATTGTGAAAGAAAATAATGGATCAAATTGCCATCTTTCTCAGGTAAGGGATGTAAACCCCTGGACCCAAACTATTTCAGGACGAACACCTATTCAGACATACAACAAAAATGGGGTACAATCGGCCACATCAAATTGGCCCATTCCCAGCCTGGAGTGTATCTATATGTTCAATTACATCAAACACATGTGAGTAACCTATTTGAAAATACAAAACAATACAATGAAAATACCTTTGTTTTAGACACACAAGAACTATGATGTTTGTAGAATAATCTGGAATCTTAATTTAAACATTAAACTTTTACTAAATTTTATAACTATTCAACCTTCTCAGATGAAGTGAACTAACTTGGTCATGCTTGTGTTTTTAAATACTTTCGTAGTTTTCTTCATATTTAAGAACTATGATGTTTGTAGAATAATCTGGAATCTTAATTAATACATCAAACTTTTACTAATTTTTGTTACTATTCAACCTTCTCAGATGAAGTGAACTAACTTGGTCATGTTTGTGTTTTTAAATACTTCTGTAAAGAATAATGAATTTTGTAGAATACTCTGGAATCTTAATCAAAACATCAAACTTTTACTTATATTTGTAACTATTCAACCTAGGTGAGTCACCCAATAATATTATTAACTATTCAACCTTCTCAGAAGAAGTTAACTGGGTCATGCCTTTGATGTCTTTTTTGGTATGTCATAGTCATGGCTTCATCTAGAATATCAATGACTAAAAGAAAGTTTACAAAAATTTCCTCACTTTAACTGGGTGTAAGTAAATTCAGTACTATACTTTAGGCATAAAATGTCATTGAAATAGTCTGAATTATTATTTTTGCTTGTTACAGACTAAGTCAATTGATTTGTTGATTGATTTTTTATATTTTTATCACAGGTACATTCCTGGTGATGTTGTTATCGGAGGTATCTTTGATGTCCACTACTCCGGCTCTGGGCCTTTCCTGTGTGGAGATGTGAGAAACTCCAACGGGGCTCTTTACACTGAACTCTTAAAGTTTGCCCTGGCAAGAATCAACTCAGGAGTGGCCACTGTGAAGCTGGACAATTTCAAGCTTGGAGGTCTCGCTCTTGACGGCTGCACCAACCCCGGCCGTGCCACAGCCATCATCAACCGTGTCCTCACTGGTATGGAGATCCGTGCAAAGACTGGCGAGAGATTTACCCCAAACACTCTTGCTGCAGTGATGACGTACGACAGTCAGACAACCATTGATAGTTCAAAACTTGTTCAGGGTCTGAACATGCCAGTTGTTAGTCCAGGTGCCACGGCTTCGGCCCTCAATGATAAAACTGAGTTTACGACATTCTTCCGCACAATACCGTCAGACTCTGTGATTGTCAAGGGTATGGCAGACTTTGTCAAGGAAATGGGATGGAAGTATGTTGTGGTACTCAACAGCCCTGACCAGCCAAACAGAGATTCTAGAGATCTTTTCCGGAAGTATTTGGAAGGCTATGGCATTTGTATTTTGGCCTCATTTGAATTTGAGACTGACGGTTCAAATGAAGTGATCCTTGGGGGTATAGATAATGCTCACTCAGAGGTTGTAGCTGTATTTGCTGAGCCAGACCGCCACATTGAGGAATTTCTTGCAGAGAGAGAGAAAGGGATAAGGGATGCTACCATAAGCTCAAAGATCACTTTTGTTTCAAACAGGAAATGGGGTAGATACTCAGATGTTTACATCACTACGGCCAGCAGCAGTTGGCTGGACAATTCTGTGTTCTTTGAACTGCCTAGTCCAACGATCAGCGACTTCACCACTTATCTGAACACACGCAAAGTGCTGGACAGTGATGATAACCCTTGGTTCAGTGAGGTGTACGAGGAGGTCATGAACTGTAACCTTCCAGGTTCTTTTACCCAAGGCAGAAGTGACTGTGACGTTAACAAGTAAGTAGAATATTTAAAAAGTTTAATTTTAAATTGTAACCGTGTTACATGTTATACTTGATTGTAACTGTGTTACAGGTTATACTTGATTGTAACCGTGTTACATGTTATACTTGATTGTAACCGTGTTACATGTTATACTTGATTGTAACCGTGTTACATGTTATACTTGAACACTGCTTTTAGACCCTAACAGTTTCCTATAAACTCAATTTTTTATGATTTTTAACATTGTAACGCATGTTACATGTTACATTTAAAAACACTGCTTTGAGACCCTAACAGTTTCCTATAAACTCAATTTTTTATGATTTTTAACATTGTAACGCATGTTACATGTTTCACTTAAAAACACTGCTTTTAGACCCTAACAGTTTCCTAGAGACTCAATTGTTAATGATTTGTAACATTGTAACGCATGTTACATATAACACTTAAAAACTGGTTTTAGACCCTAACAGTTTCTTATAAAATGAATTTTTTATGATTTACATTTTGATGTTCAGAAGTAATGAATTTATCAGGTTTAATTCACCTTTGCCAAAGATGATACTTTAATCTGTGTAAATTATGTTGTCAAAATAGCGTGATATGTGATACTTACCCAAAATAGACAAACATTTTTTTTAAGATATTCTTTAGAAATTCTTTGAATTTAAGGATGCTATTTTACTTTTAATGCAACCAATCATGAAAACAAATCTTCATTTTCTAAACAAAAAATCTGGTTAATAAACATGAAGAAACTTATAACACTTTGGTATCAAAATCTTAAATTTAATTTCTTCTCAACTTGGTTTAGATTTCTCGGAGTTGGCCTCACACTTCTTAAGTATTACTTACAGACTATTTTTTTTCATTTACTGCATATGCATTTTTTTACCGCATATGCATTTTTTTTTTATCGATATGCATGATTTGACCGCCTTATTGGCTTGGTCTCATTAAATAAAGACTTGGTTGTGTTATCAACACCGTATATCCTATGTGTTGATGTTTGCAATATTTTCAGCAAAACTTTTCATGATAATTTTGCTATTCGCTGGTTTCTGTTTTTTAACTTAAATTATTCCAAATAATTATGGTACTTTTTTTCAATGAAAATGTCTTAATTTGTGTGTTTTTTGTTTTTGTTTTACTTTTTTCACTTATTCAGCTCCACCAATCTGATGTAAGTTGTGTTTATATACCTGAGTTATTCCATGTTACAAAACCAATATTTTGTTACAAAAGCAATGCTTATTTGTAATAAATATTTTAAGTATGAATTAAATATTAATCCATTAAAGACATCAGCTATTATAGTGCTCACAGTGTATTAGATCAAAATATACCAATAGACCTGGCAAAAAAGTTAAAAAAGAAGACACAATATTGATACCAGCTTATGTTATTGTAATATTGCTAAGGCAAAGCGACTTATCAATAAGCAGCCTTTGTTTACTTCCCGGGAAGCTGAGAATGAAGTTTGTCTCCAGGATAATTAGTAAAGCCCTTAGAGCCTGTGCTCTACTGGAATTAATACTATATAAATGCAATGTTATTATTATTATTATCATTGTTACCAATCGTACAAATGTTTTAGCAAAGATGCTTTTTATTGCCATTGATAGGCTTGTTACGTTCTATTGCTCTTGAAATTAATAATTAGAAAATATATTTTTTCCTCGTAAGAAAGTTAAAAAAGAAATTAAAAGGAAGAATCAATTTGAGTTGTAATTCAAGCAAAGTTATTGTTCCTGTAACATAATTTGATGTTTAAACTTTTTCATGGAATAACTCACCTGTGTGTTTGTGCTTGCATTTTATCCCAATTTATTTCCCATTTCCAGTAATTTGAACTAAAAAGATTTGTTTAATTTAATCTTGGAGATATTCATTGAGCCAGTGTTAAGCATATGAAATGTTTTGCAATGAGGCCGATTCACTAGCGTGCAACTCCACGTCCCGTGACCACGAGCACCGTACTAATTGGTCATGGTCAGTGAACACAGCTCAGGTATTGGCAGATTTGAATTTACCTAGATCACGTGACCCTTCCTGAATCGGTCCCATTGAGAACTGAGAACTTCAAAACAATTTAATGGACATTTTCAAAATCTGACAGAATCGGAAGAATTAAAAACATAGACAGGTTGAGCTCATGGAGATCAATTTGTGAATTATATCAATTTGTAGTCAGTTTATAGATAATGTCAAAAAAAAAGAAAAAGAAAAAAAACAATAATACAGTAAACAATAGTGAAACTGAAATAGGCTGGACCGTACTTAAGCTTTCGACTTAGAAGAAATAGTTTTGTTTTCTTAAAGGTCAACAAAGAAAAAAGATGGAAACTTTCAAATTTGCTTGGTTTGGATTTAATTGGACTTGGCTGTTACCCCTTTTGCATATATCCCAAATAATATGTTTGTATGATGTTTTTGGGGTGTAGACTTCGCTAGTGTGCCGTTCATGAGCCTTATTTAAGTTCTTTGGACATGCTGTTGAGTAACCAGTGTGTATTTCCCCTGTTACCCAGATACATTATCTAAGATATATATTAGCATTGTAAACTTGGGCTAGTGAGTACTTCCAGTGTTGTGGTCGAGTAGAGTAGTATACTACTTGAGTAGTACTCTAGTAGTTTACTACTTCTACTCTACTCAAGTAGTCGCAGGATTTTTTGAGAACTACTCTACTCAGTTGTCAGTCCACACTACTCAGACTACTCTAATCGAGTAGTCTTTGAGTAGTTGGGAAAAAATCAACATCAACATTTTTGGTTTATCTAATAAAGATCAAAATGTTATATCATTCAAGAATTTGTTTTTTGAGTAGCTACCTTACTTTACTCGTGTAGATTAAAATGTCCAACTACTCTATTCTGTTCAAGTAGTCCACAGAACTACTCAACCACAACACTGAGTAATTCATATATTGTCTCTAGTAAATATTGTTATTCTTTCAGGGAAATGCAGTTTGCTTTTACAAGTTTCATCAATCATAAAATAGGCTCCTTATTATAACGCCAAAAAGACATTGATTTGAGACAAAATGGTATTATGTATAAAGT
>JAUUEB010285468.1:0-13022 GCA_032362205.1 Clione limacina
TCATATTATGTTATTCACTCTGTATGGTTGTTGAATTTTGTTTTTTATGTACTGCGCTTTGAGCACTTTTTAAAAATGGAAATGCGTATTACAAATGCTGTTTATTACTATTATTATTACATCAGGTAAATCTTATCTGTGAATTAGTAGCTTTTGTCTGTTGTCATGATGTACACTGTAGGAACAATACTGTATAACGTTTTGAGAAAAAAACATGAATGTTATTCTTATTTACAGGGGATCTCAGGGCTCCAAATAGCCAACTTTTAAAACGCTAAAAAAGCGTAGAGACTCCTCACGGATGTCAATATTCTTGTGATGTGAGCCAAGCATAATTTCCCGCACCTAGGGGGTCTGGGGTAGCCCACTAAGTAATTTTTTTTTAAATTGGCGTAAAACAAGCATATTTTGACTATACTAGTCCTTTACCTGACTCAATATTCTCAATCAGATAATGACTAGTGTTATCCACGGAAGGTCTAGGGGCATTGACATTTTCTAACATAATATATGCATGGAACTTTTTGCAACCTGCCATGCATTGTTAAGGTTTTTTATGTTCTTGGTTTTTCAGACACCTGGTATATAAAGCATATAATATTAGGGGTTGGCTATACAGGGAGTAAAAAGGGTGATGCTTCAAATAAAAAAAGGTCTCCACCTGATATGATGCAGGATAGTTTCCTGGGCATTTTGGTACAATTTTGATTAAAAACCAGACAAAAACTGAGAAGGAGCCGCCCAAATTACTATTTGGGGTTTGGGAGTCTGGCACTAGTATTTCCTATATAAGTCAATAAATCACGGAGGAACATTTCCTGCCCTCAATCAAATGTTAATGTCAATATTATTGTGTGAATCGTCTAATTTAACAATGTTTGGGATGCTGAATCTTATATTGTTTTTTGAGCAAAGTTAAAGCTTTCCTTGTTTAAAATGGTTTTTCCTTTAATTTTTATGAATAAGGTTCCATTAAAAACATATTCTTGGTAATAATTATTCTTTGTCTGGTTGGGACTGCGTAAATATGGGATAAATGAGCACTGGTGCAAAGCTACACAGGTGGTGCTGTGTAAACATACCTTTGTCCAAACAATTGGTGCGTCATTGATTCTGTAAATACAGGACAATTGGCGCTGGATCTAAGTTACACAGCTGGCAGATTTGTAAAGGTACCTGTGTCCTAATAATCGTAATTTGACTGAAAATCTAGTACCAAAATAACAGCTGTACTGGTACGCTTATATGGAAGTAAAGAAGGAAAAGGAAATTTCTTTACTTTCTACTTTGGAACTATTTTTTTTTAATTTTAAGACCATGTAAATTATCAGATTTATTAATTTATTTCATTTTTAACAAGTTTTGTATCATTTATTGATACAATCAACTGATTTATTTTTAAAGATCTTAAGCTTACAATGAGGATGATTTGTGACAAACGCTTTTGAGAATTAACTCAGTCAATGGCGCTATATACAACTTTGCTGTGTTTTCCAATTGGGCTTGTGAACCATAGAGTGTTGCCAATTAAATTTGTGGAAGGAGTTATTCTCTATTTTCTCTCAACCCCAAGCACTCAAGCAAGACGTGTTGGATTGTTTCTAGAGGATGGATACAGTTTCTGCAGTGTGGGGGTGGCAAGGATCAAAATGATTTAGAGTGCCCAGTTCTGAGTTTGCACTTTGGTTTGGAAGTTGATATTATACTTAGTGTTTGGTCAAATCGGATGGCGTTTTTTATTAAATTCGCGACCGGGAAATCAAACTTTTTAGGGATGTATCGAAATTCAAGGACTTTTCAAGGAGTCCTTGAATTTAAGGACTGCGCGGGAACCCTGTGGAATAATGTTAAAGCTCTGTTTTGATTTTTTCAATTTTCAGGAGCGAGAAGCTGCTTCAAAAATGTTTAAGAAGAAGAAAACAGCGCAACCTTCTGAAGCTGCTAGTGTTGCAAATGGCAGCGCTAAAAAAACTTTCACTCCAGGGGAGCAGTTAGAGAAGCCAAAGCAAGTCCCCACAGGGCCAACTAAACAGGAAGCTGCTGCTATCAAGGTAAACTACTGAAATAGTTAAAATCTTTTTTACAATGTACTTATTATACACTTTACTTTGATTGTTCTTATACTCTACTTCAGCGCTTGTTCTTTATCAATCAGGGTGTCTCACAATGATTGATCCCCCCCTCGAAATGTGAACCTGATGCCCCCTAGAACTTTCATCAATTATCCAATGATATTGTTACTGAAATATGTGAACTTTAAAAACTATGTACACCCTTGGAAACAAAGCATTTGGTTTGGGCTTTTCCCTTAAAGGCGCCCACCTCGAAACAAATTTGGGGAAGGCAAATGAGTGGTATTTAGGCTGTTTATAGAATTTGGAACATTTCAAAGACTTTGTTTTAGTTCATGAGGGGTATTTTCTTTATTAAAGCTATGGACACACAGTGGTTCTGTTAAGGCCAAAAAAAAGGTCTGTTTCCACCAACATGGCCCAACAAAATAGGGAAGGTAGGGATTGAAATTTTATTTTTTTACTCTCGATGAACAAGTCTTAAAAACATCAACAAAATCCAACCGAATGCCAAAAAGTTTGATGATTGCTGGATTCAAGGAGACCATACAGACTGTACTTCCACTTTACAGTGATGATCAGTTCAGAATACGATCTCTTAATAAAAAATATAAAAATCTGGTAGGGTCGGTAGGGTTGGTCGGGTTAGTGGAAACAGACCTTTTTTTTTGGCCTAAGCCATTTCCACTTAAATTTATCACCTGATTTGTTTGTTTCTAGATTTAAGATATCGTTTATAAATTATAAGTGAGTTTTAGTAAGTGATTACATTTTTTGAAAAGATTGTTGTTAGATTTTCAGTACTTTTTATTGTTTGTTTTGTATTCAATGCTACCCTTTATCATGTATTGTTGTTTTTTTATTACGAAAATTACATTTTTTCAGAAAGCTATTATGGGGGCCAAAACGTTGGAAGAATATGAAAGAATCCACCAGATGCTCCAGTCTGGTCAGATACCTGGTCAAGCACAAAATGCCTCATCAGAAAAAAAAGGTATTGGATAATTGTCTGAATATATGTTATTATTAAAGGGATTATTTTATAATAACTGAAGCCGAAAAACTGACTATGGCCAGGTTAAAGATTAACAGCCTTTTAATCAATCATGGCTCAAATGTGTTGTTGATAAAAATTTGACAAGATCTATTGATATCAATTGAATTGAAGAACTAGTTCAGTGTACTGATTGATGAGAGTTGCTAACACAATAATTATTCTAGTTATCGATATCTTCAAAACTTAATACCAGGACAAATATACTCAGTCAGTGATGATTTTGAAATTGTCATAATTAAGGGTTAAAAATATGAATTCACATGAGAAAAAAAATTGTCATCCTTGGATTTTGAACAGAAGAATGATTTTTACAAATAGAATACTTGTTAATGATTTTATCTTTAATGTGCTTGGTGCTTGTTCAGATATGTTTTGCTTTACTCCAAGCTCTCACTTTGAATATGAAACATGAATTGTTTCTCATATAAGGCTCTCCATAAAATGTGTTAACATCAGGCTTGTGATGGTAGCTTCTCAGTTGAATCTTATCTGGTAAGTAGATGCTGTCGTTGTGTTTGTGTACAGATGAATGCAGTATCAAGTATTATCATCACCTCTATCACTCATGCTTGGAATAATAGATTTACCCAAAGATATTATTGTGCTTGTTACATTTTTTACAAGTGATTCAACCACTGAAAATCATTTTTTGTTGGAGAGGGGTAGCATTTGGAAACAGTTCTTGACTGGTCACTTCTTCTGCTAACTGATGCTTATTGTTTAAATAGACATTTTGATGATTTATAAACAAACATTTAAACAAGAAATATGAGTTTTGCTATCTCTCTGACTTTGGATCAAACCTTTTTAATGGGTATTTATGATAAGGTTTATTCTAAGCTTATCTTGTTCTTAAATTGGTTTTCAGGTTGAGACACAGTAGATGGAAAAGACCAAAGAATCTTGATTCTTAGTAGGAGTATATAATGTATTCTACTGTTGTGTTTACAAGATGTGTACAATTAAGAGCATTAACAATCTAATTTCTTTTTTTTGTCTCATTTCAGATTCAAAAAAGCAAGTTGAAGAAGAAGAAGAGGAGGAAGAGGATGAAGAAGAAGAGGAGGAAATGGAAGCAGCAGGAGGAATTGATGAAGACGCAACGACAGATGAAGAGGATGGAAAAGAGTTTAATGATGATGAAGAGATGGACGATGATTAGTCATTTTTCTTTTCAGTTTTTAATTCCTATACATGAACAGTATAATCTCAGCCTGCCAGAGTTATGGAATAGTTCTAACTGCAGGCACACAACTTCCAGTGCTCTTGATCTGTGCAGTATCTTTGCCAAAGACTCAACTTGTCTTTTAATAAGGCCTAGAAAATATGAGCTCAGTTCACATGAGTTCTGACACAGAAAAGGACATCTGAGGATATGGTATTTTATATGGGTCTGTTATGGATAGTCCATATGGGGATTTTTAAAAGATAGTAATTTCCATGTTTCCCTAATGAAAACACATCCCTTAACCTCATTTTTTTCCTAAAATAATTGTTAGTATGAAATACTTGATGAAATTGTAGAAGTTTCAAATGTCCATGAGTTATATGGATACAAATTCAGTGAGTTTCAAACTCTTTACAAGTATGTGATGAAATGAATTACTGCCACGACCTATTTAATATGAAACACCAAAGGTACAGTTCTTTGATTGATAATTATCTCGGAAAGTAAAGGTCTGACTATTAAGGTAATGGTAAGTTATAAATGGTATACTTAACCTAATCCTATGCTGTGAATGTGAATCTATAGACATGCAGCAAAGGTCTGTTACATTGTCCTGGTTTATTTCTTGAAAGTAGAAAATGCACTGTGGTCTCGGATTATGGCGCGTCATTTTGGACACATTTGGCTATTTGGACACATTTTTTTGAATTTAGTGATACGTCATATGATTCAACATCAAATACGTATATGACATAGTTCAGAGATATTGAACATAAAAAAAGGTTAGGCAAAGAAAAAGGTCATAAAAAGTCAAAGAGCTTTTAAAAGAAAAACAGATGCACATCTTAATTTATGATCAGATAAATGTTTAAACGAAACAAAACAGTAAATTTAAGCCCAATGCATTTACTTTTTGTGTGCGGTTGGAAGTGTCCTTTTCTATTCTTGACATAATACGAGGCCCAGGCAAATAGTTTTTACTTCATGCAGGTCACTAGAGTGAAAAATGTAATAGGAGATTTTTCTGGTTTCAGTTCAGTAAATTATGCCTTTACAGCAAGTGGTTTCCTTATTGTGCACATGTCATTAACCAATGTATCGTCATTTACACTTAAAAGGTGTGACATGAACACAGGAAGGATATGAGTTTCTGTATGGTGAATTATGAGATTTTGCATTCATATTGTTTGAAAATGATAATTCAGTGATTTAAGGAAGACTCATTGGACTAGATTGCCACATGCTTTTGTCAGAGTAAATTGTTCTCTAGTGTGATGCAAATTTAACTTCTTAACCCTTTGCAGTCATAAAGTGTGCATTATATGTGCACAGAAAGCCAAAAGCTACTTGCCACATTGATTTGGTGTAAATATGGCTTCAATGAAACTTTCTTTGATTACTTGATGTTTAAAAGAGATTTCCAACATTATTGTTTGCTTATTTCAGGAATGCAAAAGTCATAAAGATCTTCTTTTATATTTCAGTGCTGGTGACCTGCCAACAAAAATGAATGGGACTGCTTGACCAGGCTGTCGTAGTTGTTTAACACTTGGTTTCACATCCTTATATTTATAGCCATGTATCAGTTTTATTAAGCTGATGAGTTCAGATACAACAATATAAAAACAGATACTACACAGAGAAGCGTTCATAATGTCAGATACTACAATATAAAATAGATACTTGATACTACACAGAGAAACGTTACAAATGAGACACTTCTGGTAAAAAGGTACATGAAGAGATTTTTGGGATTTTCAATAGAAAGCTTTTTATTGAAAAGGCATTGTAAAAATCATTAGATTTAAGAGACAGGATGGCCTCTAGGCAGTCTTTGCATTACTTGTTCAGAAAAATACCCAGCATAATACTTGAACTTTTTATTACATAAAAATCGCTGAATGCTATCATGTATTAAATTTTTGATACTAAGTTAAGTCTATGCCTGATAAGTTCTTAATGTGACTAATTAACATCACATATAAAGAGAGAGAAATTCTGTTAACAAACATTCAAAGCAGCTCATGTAAATTATTGTTTATACACTTCATCAGTTAGTGCCTCTTAATGTACCTTTTTATGAGAAGTATCATAAGTATGAGTTAAGCTTGCATGACATCTAGTCATATGTTGCTTTTGATGTCTTGAGAGGACTTTACTATATATAGAGCTGATGAGTTCAGATATGACACCTTGATAAGTCAAGGTTAAGATCACAGAAACTACACATTTGATCAGTTGCGATACTAGGGCTGATAGGCAACAGATACTACATTTCAAGTCTTGGAAGCGATATTTTACAGATAGTATAGTGTTTTTAAGTATTGAACAATTAAGAGTCCAAATAACTAAATACAGTTTATAGTTGTCAACATTTCTACATAATCTAAGATACAGATGTTTTTTCTTGTTGATGATTATGTAGCATTGGGAGATTGAGAATTTCATTTCATTAGAGAAATATGATTTCAACAAAAATCTAGACACTAACTTACAAAAATCTAGACACTAACTTACAACAATTCTATATTTTCTCAAATTTACAGGGTGCCAAGATCATTTATCTTGTCTGCAAAAATGTCAACCAAGTTTATAAAAGTAAAAAAATCAGTGGAAGTTTTTGCAATAGGTGCTATAGAAAACTATTTTAGCTTCACTCTCTGAGGAGCTTCCATATCTTAAATGGATTGGCTAAAATAGTGCTGTCTTTCTCTCTGTGTTCACTAGTAGACATATGGTTACAAAACTCATTTGAGAAAAACTTCATTTGAAATTCTGTCAAAAGTATTGAAAACCTGATTGTGATGTAATGACTGTATTGGTTTTAGAGATACTTGGATTCTTTATTGTTTTATTTCTTTAAAAATGACTATTTTGCTGTAAGAAAAGATACTGCCTTTAAAATTATGTCCCAATTTCCCCACTCCAATGAATTTGGATAATTAAAATGTTAGTATAAAACTTGTAATTAATCCTAACTTATGTTTATGTATCTTTATAAGGGCTGAGAAGTTGATTGTATATGTTTTGTTATTTTATATAATGTTCATTTGAAAAAGCTTTTTTCAGATCAAAGAGTGATCTTTTATCTTCAAAGGAACATGAGGAATCAGTGGCCAATTTACACCAGGGAAAAGTGAAGATATTTTCTTTTAGAGACGAGGTGTGATGTCATAATGGATTTGAACCTGCTGCTTGACTTGGTACACTACCTCTAACATTTTGTTGATATGCCTTACTATCAACTAATTATCAATACCTTTTCCTCAAAGACATTGCCATTTATATAATGACATATTTTTTATTTTAATTTAGAGGTGAATTGGCGGAGAACCTTAAAAGCAGTGCATGTTATATTTCTTGGAAATTAAAGAAATCCTGTAGATATTAAGCCTATTATTCTTTTTAATTGGCACCTTTTTAATGTGAACTATTGATATGTATTGAAATCTCTCAGCTCAGCATGAGATTTTGTTTGTTGTATATTATTGAATAAAATATTATGTTGCCATGACCACTGTTTTCAAGTTTCTTTTTTTAGAATTTGTAGAACCCTTTCGAAATTGCTAGATTATTCAAATTTATGGGTAAGGTTATCATTTATCATCTTCAAAAATGTAATTGTGTTAACAAACCCAGGCACAACCTTTGCAAGTTCATCTTACTTTTATGGCCCCCACACACTCTCAGGTCTTGCTCAGTCAAGTTTGCTGTGACACTCCTCCTTTGAAACATGTGGGT
The DNA here is from genome assembly GCA_032362205.1 of Clione limacina. Lineage (NCBI taxonomy): Eukaryota > Metazoa > Mollusca > Gastropoda > Pteropoda > Clionidae > Clione > Clione limacina. The sequence goes on from JAUUEB010285468.1 coordinate 8,039, forward strand.
TGGTTCAGACACTAAATGTGTGTATTTTTAAAATTAAATAAAGGATATCTGAGGCATGTTGACTAATTTTAATGCACAAAATACTACAGGTGAATTCACTTATAACTAATTGCTTGGGGAACAAAGAAATGTTTGCTATAACTGAGTTTGTTTTATAAAAACTCCAATATCTCAGGGGAGCTTGTTGAAATTGGCCAGTCCTTGCACTTTTTCCTCCAATGAACATCCTCTAATCTCTGTATGCATTGCCTTAGCTTGACAAAACCAGACTCATAAACCCTTGCCATGTCAACATCTTTGCATCACAAGAGTTGGAAAAAGCTTTAGTTATTCACAGAATAGTGATCAAACTGATGCCCTATTCTTGGTTTTGCCCGTTTCTTTAATTTAAGTGATTTCTTTGAAATTGTAGTTCGATATAAGAAATATATTTTAATGGCACAAAGAGTGATACATTTAAGGTAGTTTTTACTTTGTTTGTAATAACTGATTATTTGTTTTAAGTGAATTCACCTGTAAATGTTATCAATTTATTTATCAGTCTTCAGTCAAATTTGATTAAACCAAATTTTATGGGAGCACAGCTTTGTTCCGTTTAAACAAATCCATTGTTTTTCAGTATAATTCCATATGCTAGGGGTCAACAAGCAGCTGGTGTACGACTTGTGTGATATCCCAATCTATGTCCTACTTTTTAAGGTATGCAGCAGTCGCACTCATGCCAGTCTCAAAATATAAGTGAAACACATTTGAGCTAGTCTCAAAGTGAAGTTTGACGCTTTTTTGCAATAATTAATCTTTTGATGCCCCAAAATATGGCATTAAACCGATATGTTCCGTTTAAATAGAAACGGGTGTTTTTCTGTTGGTTTAAAAGTGTTAATAGGAGTTTTGTTTTGTTCTGTTAAAGCAAAAATTCTGCTTAAGCGTGTACGATATAAACAAGTTTGACTGTATTTTTAGTTCTACAAGAGTACAGGTTTCAACAAAACAGTCTGGACCAGCTATTTGTTTTCTTGAAGCCAGAACTTGGTTGAAGTTTTATTTAGCTTTTATCAGAAAAATATCTGTTTTTTTTTAATTAAGAATACACCCACTTATATCAGCATGGATGAATATATTTCATGGTTACTTTCCGTTGGAGATACAGTCGCCACATAGGCTTAAGACAAATATTTTTGATTAAACATAACAAAAAACCTGACTACTGTTTTTCCCCTCTCTTTTATCTTTGTTAAAGAAACATGCTTAAACCAACAGAAAAACAGCTGTCTAAACAGAACAAATTATAACGAAAAATATCAATTTAATCTGATAATATGGAATATATATTATAGCAAAAAGCACAGTTATTCAAGACCAACCCAAATGCGTTTCACTTGTGTTTTGAGACAGGGGCCTGTTGTATTTGTACAACATGATGTTAAGTAAAAGTGTGACTGTTGCCTAACTTAAGTAATAAAGGACATTTATTATTTTTTTAAATTTTATCCTTTAATGTCCAAGCCTTGCAGCCATACAGAAATACTATAGTAGGGTTTTCAAAACAAAATGAGGTTTCCCTTTCAGCCTGGGAACTACAGGTGAATTCACTTCTAACGAATTGCTTAAAAACAAAGAAATGTTCGTTATAACCGAGTTTGTTTTATAAAAACTCTGAAATCAGGGGAACTTGTTGAAATTTGCCAGTTATTTCGCTCTTTCCTGTAATGTTTATCCTCTGATCTCTGCATGCATTGCCCAAGCTTGACAAAAACAAACTAATAAATCTGTGTCTACATCTTTGCATCACATGACTTGGAAACAGCTGTCATGTTTCACAAAATAATGATCAAGCTGATTCATTTTTCTTGGTATTGCTCAACAATTTCTTTAAATCTTGTTCGTTATAAGCAATTTCTTATAAATCGTAGTTTGATATAAGAAATATATTTTAATGGTAGAAAGCGGGATATATTAAGGTAGATTTTACGTTGTTCTGATTATTTGCTAAAACCGATTTTGTTATAAGTGAATTCACCTGTACTGCACCCTGCTGTGTTTAAAATATTGTGTTTTGGAAGTAACAGGGTCCTCCCTCCTTTGTGAAATGTAACTTAGCATGAAGTTATCCTGTCACTGGTTAATTCAATGAGAAGATGTGGTTTTCTTATTCATCAATATAAAGAGGATTGTTTGTATTTAAAATTAATATTAAACTATACAAAAAATACTGTATGCACAAGTGTTCTTTATGAAATAATTCAATATAAAGATTTAACAAGTGACAAAATTATGATGTATCAACATTTAATGAGAACACTAAATATTGTTTTGTATATCCTTGCAAAGTTCAGTAAACTGTGCAACATTAGCTGTGGTACGAATGGCACTTGGGTCAAAGGTTGTGCGACTTGCTCCAAATCCTTTTGTCTGAAGAAAAGACACAAACCGGTCAAGTCTGAGGAAGAGAAAGATGAGTAAATTATAAATATAAAATTAGTTGGCACAATCAATACAGCTGGTCATACAAGACTAAAAGACTAAACATCCTCACCGACATCGACATGGTGGTCTGGTCGTCAAGTTTTTACTAACTCAAGTATATGCAAAAGATAATGAATTGCACTATAAAATATGAAAGAATATTAAGAGATTTGTCAAAATGGATGTCAACACCTTTTCTGCTTGCATATCTGGAACCTAGGCGGGTCCTGATGCAATAACTATAAAATATCATCACAGACGCTGCAATATGTGTAGGCAGTTTTGTTCACTCAGCCTTGTAACTAACATGTGAAAAACATGCCCTAAGTGAGAAATTATTACTCCCATCATCGGCACACAAGTAACAAGTGATGCACAGCTAAAGGAAGAGTTCTTAAACCTTTTGTGTCAACTAGTTGTTGGCTAAATCCCACCATGATTTTTGAAGGACACTATAGAAAAGTTTGACTGCATGTTTATATTATGTTATTTTGCTGATCCAGCAGCCGTATGAGTCTGGCTGTGGGTCATTCCACTTGATGACAAGGAAAATAATTTACAAGTTTTCACAAGTTGTGCTTTGTCTGAATACAAAGTATTATCAAAATTTGGTGAACGTGGGAGTTATGGCAGGACAAAAGAAAAAGCGATTGGAGACTGTCTCATCACAATGTGGGCAGGCAGAAGAGATGTTTGGTTGAATTCTGTGTAGATGGAGTTTAATGTGATGTGTTGTGTCAACAGTATAAAGATGATGACTTGTTCTTGTCTCACCAAGGAGTTTAAAGCATCTTTTGAATTGTTGTCATATGTCTAAAAACTACTCTGCCAGTTGTGCTGGTTGCCCATTCTTTCAGCCATTGCTGTATGTTCAAAGATCCTCATTAATAAAAAAAAATCGTTATTTCATAAAATCCTCATACTTACTTTGGTAAATTTCCAAACTTCATTTTCCTCACATGTTGATAAAATGGGACATCAGCAGACTGTGATAACTGGGTGAGGATATCTTCACACCTTGGCTTTTTAAGTGGTGCATCGTGGACAGACTGTGGATCGTCTTTTGCTTTTCTTTTACAAGATATCTCATCACCATGACTTGACCCAGCGTCTCTTTTCACCTCAGATATATTTGATCCATCTTTCCCAATGCCATCAAGACTTTGGTTGTTATTGATGTTAGCACTAACTTTATTGTCTTTTACTAAATCATGGCCATTGTTCACAGTTGAGTCACTCTTTTCCTTTGTTGAAGTGATGCTGCTGTGTGGAATCCTAGCACAGGAGGCTTCAGATAAAAGTGTTGTGATCAGTAATTTGAATGTCAAACTCAGACCCAAGGATTCTCCTTCCTGTTGTACACGCCGAAGGAAAGATTCACTGAAGATTGGACCTTTCCTGTTGAAGAAGAACACATGTGATGCTTTTAATTTAACGATTGGCACTTGTCAATATAATCTAGAAATATAGCATGGAGAAGGTCTAAGAGGGTGGTTTGGTCAAAAAGCAATTTGTGATCCTAATCCCATTTCTACCTTGATAGTGAGTGATTAAGATCATTTTAAAAGTTGACGTCTACATATCTTTTTGGGATTGATTGCTGGACGATACATGAAGATTAGAAACTTCTAACACTTTCAAATGAAATCAAAGCTATTTCTATAAAAACATTCTCTTTTGCATTCAACAAAAGATATTCAAATGCCTCTTTTCAATATAAGGAGCACATTGCATGTATATCAAGAAGCTCTTAACCATGTTTTAGACCCATTGACAGGAATAAATGAACATTCCTTTAAAAGTATTGAGACAGGTGAGCCAGCAGGATTAGAACATACTAGGGACTTGGATAATTTATAGAAAAAAAACATGGAGTGAAATTGCAAATGGAGGTTAGTGTTGAAATATAACTCAGCTTAGTAGAGAGTTTCATTACTTGATGAAGAGTCTGATGTCAATAGAAATTAATTTTCAATTACTATAAAATATCAAATAAAAATACAAGTCCTGATCTTTATAATCATTTGTTAATTTACCCTTACAGAACCGAAACAATGTATAATCCGAAAATAAAGGTTGTTACTGTGGGATTTGGTTTAAGCATTATTTACTGTATCTACCATAGATTCAATCAATAGATAATCAGTTCGTAAAATCAGTAGCTTTAAAAAAGAAGTCTGTAAACAATGGTTGTAGTCTTGAGTATCCTTACCACATAGGTCCCAGCAGTACAGCAGTTTTACCAGGATTCTTATCTTTACATTGACAGGGCAACAAACTGTATGGAGATTCTGTGAAAATATCAAACAATCAACATCACTAGTTAACACAATGCAAGCAGATATGGTGAAATATGTAATATAAAAGTATATTCTGTTCAAACTTAAGTTTATTCATCATCATCATCATCATCATCTATAGTCGTGTGTCCATATTCTTAGTGAAGAAGAAGTAAATGCTTAAACTGCATATAGTGACATGTGATGTGAATAATTCCACTCACAACCAGGATGGTTCG
>JAUUEB010285579.1:0-13021 GCA_032362205.1 Clione limacina
ACAGACAGACAGACAGACACACAGACCAAACGAAAATATACCCCGAGTCACAATAAATTGTGATCGGGGAATAATAAGGTAACAGTTTTGTTTCCTTTAACAACATCAAGGTTGAACAGCTTACCAGGAATTCATTTACCGAGAGATACAACCTTCGATTCTGATAGTCAGCTGTTATCTTCACCTTTCATAATCCAAGCTCACTTGCTCATTCCTGTTTGATCTTATTCGTTCTCGCGCATCAATCCTCATTGTAAATATATTTTTCATTTCATCTTTGATGTGCAAACTAGGTGTGAATTCTTGTATATCGTTTTTGTTTCATGATCTTAACTTTCTAACTATTTTTGACTTTTGTTACTCCTTACCAAGAGAGGTCTTTATTCATTGGTGATTAGCCTTGTTCGAGTTGAAACTATGTAATAAACAAATATACATAAATAAAATATCTACCCTACAAATCTCATATGTTGACATATGTTTTGATATGCCTCAAGAATATTCCATCATTTTAATGCTCACCAATGTACATATAGATATATCTTAATGTCAGGACACCCTGTTCTGTATATGTACATATCAAACGAGTTATCAAAGTATTTCGTTTTTTTTCATCATTCTTAATATGACTTGAAAATCTCCTTGGATATATCTAACCAGTGATAAAATAGACGGAAATAAAAAAAAATACATACTAAATTAAAATCCCCCTCGAATGTTTAGACGCAGATCCTTACACGTCAGCTCCGACTATCACAGAGCTAACGGGGCATCATCCAGACACGGTGCTAATGAGAAGTCTAGCTTACTTGGTGGTGACTCGGTGGAGTTCAAGGCAAGAACAGACAAGATAAAGCCAGCGACTCCTTCACTGAGCAAAGTTATTCTTAAAGTATTTGGTGGAATGATCTTTGTCTCACAGGTTAGTTTGTCATTTTTTACTAATTTATTCCCTTTTTGCAACAATTAATATTGTGAGACTCTTGTTCACTAGGTTCCTTCATTTTTGCGGGGTTGTTGATACTAGCTTGCTGCCTTTTTATTACTTTTAAATCCAGCGTTTCCTATGCAGAAGATCCACCCAGGTTTCTGAAGTGAGACACTCTGTGCGGATTCAACCAAGACACCACACATCACTCCATTGTCAATCGTATTTGGGAAGGGGGTCGAATCTAGGACCTCCCATACATAACCCAGTCCAATAGCATACTACTCATTTACATAGTAAGATGTATTGTCAGCTGTTTTTATCATTAATTTGCTTTAAATCAAATTTTATTATCACAACACTGTATTTGAACCTAGTTTTAGAATGTATGCATTAATAGTCTCCACGTTAAATCCTGCACTGTTTGTAAGTAATTGTCTTTTGTATATCAACATAAGGTATTCAGTTTTTCTTATAATCATTACTTAGATTCATCTATAAAATCCTATATTGTGACTTTTAAAGATGACTGACACGCGAGTGAGTATATTGAGAGAATGCAAACAATATGAATCGGGGTTCAATATATCTAATACTACGATTGCAACAGTCAAAGTACCAAATTGCCAACGATTTTTGTTTTATCTTTTTTCTCAGCTATTGAAACTATGCTCTGATGGACTGACTTTTGTTACACCCTTGTTGATTGAGTAAGTTTACTTTTGTTCACAGCTTTCTATATTGCCAATTGTTATGCCGACCACTAGTTACATCACAAAAAGGAAAATAGTCAAACGTGTCCATAAAGACCACCGATTATCCTGAGAAAATGTTCTTTATAGGCAAGTGGTCTTTATAGAGAAGTCAATCAAACAACAAAATGATCAATCAAGACCACTGTCTTTTTTCATTATGTTTTTTGTTACATCAAGTAGTCTTTGAAGCAAGTTCGACTGTATTGGACATTTTTTCTTAAACTGATTGCAGCCGGTATCCTAAGGTTCCTTGGGATAGCTACTGTAAATATTTTGCTAGATGTAAAACTTGATCATGGTGCTGTGTTACCGGCGATCAGTGTGTACACGCATGGATTTTGTTTAGTCAAGAGTTGTCTTTATTATAAAATTACTTCAGAACGCACATTTTCCATTCAATTAAGATAAAGCATCATTTCCACAGCAAGCTCATCAAGTACACACAAAACCGCGAAGATCAACAAGAATGGACGGGTTATGTTCTGGCCTTCTCCTTCTTTGGTGTAGCTATGTTGAAGACCTGTTTGTACCAGTACCACTTCCATGTTAGCATGACTCTGGGCATGCGCATTAAGAATGCTGTCATCTCTTCAGTTTACAAGAAGGTACATAGTTTTAGGATATTTATCAACTAAAGGCTAATAATATTGTAACATATCATGCCTTATTGTTTATTTGAGTGCAATTCTTTAAAATCATCATTTTCATCAGAACCTGGTGGTTCAATGGTTAATGTGTTCGCCTCGAGAGCCGAATGTCGTTTGTTCAAATCCCGGCTGGATCATACCTAACACTTTAACAAATAGAATTTGGCAGCGATCATACCTGGCGCATGGCATTCGAGATTTGTAATAATCTGGTCTGTCCTGTGCCAGTAAACTGTTACTGGGTAGGATATATAAGTAGTGTAACAGCTTACATTCTCTTTGTGTCAGTGCGTAAAATTGTCTGAGTAGTACCGTCTTCAATATGTCATACCATGTGTTAAAACTCCTTACAAACTTACAATATGACTTTAATGAAGTGCATCTTCTACTAGTACCCATTTTATCCACATCACTTCACTTGCTTTAAAGTCAACAGGCGCCACAAAAAGAGTGTAATCATCTTCGTTATTATAATTTATGTATTTGTTCGATCTTGTCTTATCAATGTTTCCTCGACACCCAGAGAACTATCATTTCGTTGTCAAACCAATGCGGCATGGAAAGGGGCTATACACGTTGATGATGAAAAATCTGTTGATATGTAGAAGTCACATTAAATGTTTAATTCTAAATGTATATCTACTACAGGCACTGACTATAAGCAATGAGGCTAAAAAGGAAACAACTATTGGAGAAATCGTGAATTTGATGTCTGTCGATTGCCAAAGAATACAAGATGTCACTGGTAACAATATTTAAACTGACACAATTCTTATCAAGCATCTTCTTTTTTTCATTTAATGTGTTAGGGACATTTTACAATTCTTGCTATATAACCAATTACTTAAATGTTTTATTACTAGTTATGGTGTTGCTAATCGATGTTATTGTGCTGTTCACTGGATTTGAGGTTTTACTAATGTGCTTTATTTTGCTGCTTATAAATAAATATAAATCAATGTAGTTCGTACCTCCATGTTCACACTAGAAGTGATGATTCACTGTTTATTTGGTGATTACTTATCTTCTTGGGAAATACTTTCAACTCACATAAAGTTGCTTTGAATAACAACGTCCCGTGCGTAGTTTGTTTTAAATGAGGTACTAACTGATTTCTTGTATATATGTCCACAGGTTTTATCTACATGGTGTGGTCAATGCCGCTGATGATAGTGATTGCTATGTACATGTTGTGGGGTACACTCGGTGCAGCATCATTGGCTGGTCTAGTTGTACTGGTCTGTCTGATGCCCATTAATGGGTGGGCAGCTTCCAAACAAAAGAAATATCAAATGCAGCAGATGAAAATAAAAGATAACAGAATAAAGATAATGAATGAGGTCTTGAATGGAATGAAGGTAATACATTATTTGTAACTAGAAGTTAGTGCGTACTGATTTGTGTTCTAGTTGTTGATATATTTCATCTATATTTACGTGAAAGCTATTTTGCCCTGTGGTTGAAACTGGTGTAGACTCAAAAATCTTTGAAATGGAATGTTGATCATAACAAATAATAACCACATGGAGAATTTGAGGACATACTTACTCTGATTCCAAGTTTTTTTTATAGCAATATATTTTTATGTCTACAAATATATGATTTTGTCTCTGTCCTGATTTTTGAGATTGTTTTTAGCAGGTTGTGATTTGCGAAAGTAAGTGTCCTTATGAAATCTCAAAGCCAATTCGCAAATTTCTTAAGAGAGCAAAAAACACGAATACAGTATGTTGGAACTGAAATGTTTCATGTCTAAAGTATCAATACGTCAAACAAATGGCCAAACCAATTATCAAACCAATTCATCATCCCTAATCCCCATTTGCATGTAAGCTGACTACATCTTTTTTTCCTACCAGGTACTAAAATTGTACGCTTGGGAAAAATCATTCCTCAAGAAGATCGTGGACATCAGAAACGAGGAGCTCGCTATTTTGAAAAAGACTTCGTATCTGGTAGCTCTAACAACTTTTGTTTGGAGATGTGCCCCGTACGCGGTAAGAACTTGATTTCTTTATAATTTACGTATAATTTTGTATTAGAATATGAAAGGTTTCCCCACAAAAAATACAAATCCTATAAGATTGAATAGTTCATTAAAATATTGTGTTTGTTTCTCAATGAATGGATTACCTCCCTTTGACCAGACCAAGATCTTAAAGAATACCAGGTGGCATGGCAGTTCGAAGATACCATTCAAAATATTTATGAAATGCTTATGAATTCAAATGTATTATTTGAGTAAGATATTTGTTTTTGCAGTGGATGAAAGCCGAAAGCATTCAAATTAATGTATCGTTTTCCCTTCCAGGTCCAATTAGCATCGTTTGCCACGTATATAGCAATCTCAGACACTGGATACCTGGACCCATCTACAGCCTTTGTGTCTTTTTCACTGTTTGCAATTCTGAACATGCCTATGTCAGCACTGCCTATGATCATACCTTTTCTGATTCAGGTAATTATGTAGCAATTTACATGCCCATATCAGTACTCCCTATGGTCATACATTTACTTATTTATGTTTAAACTGCAAAGTTTGCACTAGGAACATGATGGGTAAATATAGACGATTGTGAACTTGAAATTTCACTCTTATATTTGATAAAGTAAATTTGTCATTCACATGATTGAATTTTAGTAGAAATGAATTATGTAGATCTATTTCTGTAGAAAAAAGTCACATTCTTAATGTATTGAATGAACAAACAGTGCAGTTTAACCTCGACAATATGGATGCACAATAAGTTCCAAAAGTTAATAAATATTTTTGAATTACCGAACTATTCGTACTAGAAACTGTTCTCATAGGAAATCTCTTTAAAAGGCAATGCAAATTACAATAACATACAAACCATAATGTTAGGAGAGTAGAGTCTTATTGGTTGTTTTGTATGTTCTGAATTTTTGATAGACAAAAATCTTAAGGTGTGTACAATATCTATCCGAGATACTTCAAAACAATAATATTTTGTAGACATATTATTGAAGTCAAAGTAAAAATAGCATTTAACGCATATCCACTATTTAAATCCTATTTTTACTGACTTCAACAATATGTCTCTACGTAAAGGGTTCTGTGCTCAAGTTGATAATATCCCAAGAACTATAATATTTTGTTTAAATTCCCTAATTGGTTTGATTTGAGTTGATGCTGATTGTCTTCCATTCTTTGTTACCCTGAGAAAGAAAGGTCCTCAATCAGTTTTATTTGTTTCAACTTTCCAGGCAAATGTATCAATTGGTCGTGTATCCAAGTTTTTGAGTAGTGAAGATCTGAAACGTGACATCGTACAAAGAGATCCGAATTCAGGTAATTTTTTATGTTTGTCTTTATTGATGTCATATTTTGGTATACTAGAGACTGTCATATTATACACCGTATTTTGGCATATATATACTACTTGTCTTCTTTGAAGATTTAATTATTTTGAGAACTTTATCAGTATAAAACGAAAGAACCGAACACTTTCAATGAAGATTTTCTAACTCATATCATGACTGTCGTTAACAGGTTTTTATGCTTTCAATATTTCAACGACTCAAATATATTTGAGAGCTGTTGAAAGTTTGTACATATTATATTAACGATATATTTCCCCAGATGCTGCTGTTAAAATAGAAAATGGAACATTTACATGGGACAAGGACATTGCTTTACCAACTCTAAGACGGTGAGTGATATGCAAATGGATATACTTACTTTCTATATATTGAATAGCACCAGATAACCTACTACACATTTTTCCGCCGGGGACTATCTCGGATTTTTCTGACGCCCTCCTGTCCACCCAGCAGTATAATTTGCTACCCGACTATAGGTAGTGAATGTCTATGTAAGATTATCAAAGTGAATCGCTTAACCGGCTGATCCATGATGTATTCTGAATGTGTGCAAGTATGTCCTCGTTGAGCCTGTCGGGGTATTACTTTCATGTCAAGCGCATTGAGCAGGCCTGTAAGGCGTGAAAATGCACTATTATATATAAATGCCATGTTATTATTATCAATAATACTTAAATGAAAATAGTAATTGTTACCATTACATGATCCTAGTAACTCATAAGATTAATCTATTCCTTCTTTTGGTAAATGTAATTTGAAGCAACTGTACCTTTTGATTAAAACTATGAACAAAATATGACTTCGAGCCAACCACGACTTATTACTATTGTCTATTTGGCAAAATTGTATACGATGAAGAAACAAGAAATACTTTAACATTTTGCCAATATAAAGATTTCTTTTTAATTATTGTTGTATATCATGTCTTTCGTTCAACCTCTAAAAAGTTCACATGAGTATGTTTGAATGGATGATTTCAGTCAAATGTAGGCTTTATTTTATTCAAATATTTTCTGTTTTAAAGTCTTATAATTGAAGAATTTAATACAAATTAAAGTAATGTAAACATTTTCACGAGTGTTTCTCTTATTTCTCTCTCCTCAGTATTAATGTGTCAGTACCAGTGGGTAAACTGGTAGCTATAGTCGGAACTGTTGGCTCTGGGAAATCCTCAATTCTCAATGCAATGCTTGGAGAAATGTGTAAATTAGAGGGACGAGTAACGATAAAGGTGATTGAATTCAACCGAGTTTTTCTTTAAATTCTTATCACCAATTTATAGTTGAACATCTTTGATTAGAAAATGGTGATAAACAACATTTAAATCAGTAATTCAAACTTGTTATCACTTTATTTAGGTTGACCTTTTATTCAATTCAATTTGTCTTAAGAGAAATCTGCGTTAAGAAATTCAGCAAGTGAAACAGCAAGTTGGTGTATTATTATTTCATTTAATAAAAAACACATTTTGGAATTAGTTCTTAAGATATTTTCCTGTTTTGATGGGACTGGAATCTTTAATTGCATTTTTAGGAAAGAAATGAATAGAGGCTTGAGCTTTTTTTTGTTATTTCAGCTTAAATCCGTTAACTTGTTCTTGTTAGCTTATAGACAAACAAAAAAGCAAACAAACGAGAAATTAAAAGAGCACGACGTAGATTTCATGTAAGCTTTATTGTTTAGCACTTAAAGAAATGATTTAGAAAGCAAATATCAACATAATACATAAACAAAAAGAAAATTTAGTTAACTCGTTAAGCTGTTTGTTGAATATTATCCAAGATGAGATTTATCATTCCAACTTTTCAGGACAACTTGGCCTTTGTGCCACAAGAAGCATGGATCCAGAACGCAACTCTAAAAAGCAACATTTTGTTTGGCCATCAATCCGACTCTAGTAAATACAAAAAGGTCATTGACGCTTGTGCTCTTCAGCCCGATCTGGACATTTTAACCGATGGTGATTCAACAGAAATAGGAGAAAAGGTAAGAACTAAAACACCACATACATTTCTTTAGCAAGTGGTTTCATAATTATGATATGTGATTTAATGTGTCTGCATATATAACTATTCCATAAAAAACATAAACACTGCAACACCACATTTAGTTGTTAAAAAACGAAATTTACGAAAACGAAACTATTCCAAGTTTTTATTTTATTTTTTTAAAGTTTTGCGATGTTCATTTCAAAAGTTTTGATAATATTTTTTGTTAAGACCCATGACTTGAAATATTTTGTCACTTTTGTCAGGGCATCAATTTGTCTGGGGGACAGAAGCAAAGAGTTTCACTGGCAAGAGCAGTTTATAGTGATGCTGACACATACTTGTTTGATGATCCACTCAGCGCTGTAGACTCTCATGTTGGCAAGCATATCTTCAATGAAGTCCTCGGCAAAAAGGGGATTCTAGCAAACAAGGTAATTTATACATGGTTTTATGTGGGCTACTCTTCCTATTTTATAAATAAAAATCAAACGAAATGCAAATGCAGAGATTAATGGAAAATGATATAAAAAAACTATTCCTAGTTAATATCTCGGGGTAATAACAATATTAGAGCTATAGGGGAAAACATGATTCGACATTGAATCATCATACGATTTTACAAATTCATTGATCTTTTTAATCCATTTTATCTTTTAGGTTATTGGTAATGATTGAGGTAATTGATTATTCAGGGTTTTGATTTATATTCACGTGAAATTTCGGTATTGAAAAATTACTTTTTTTTACACTATTACACTATAAATCATATTCTAAGGAGAAGTATGGTAAAGATCTAATTTTCTTCAACAGACAAGAATCCTAGTTACACATGGAATTCATTGGTTACCGATGGTGGATCACATAATTGTGATGAGCCATGGTCAGATATCAGAAGAAGGTTCATATGAGGATCTCATGTCTCACGAGGGGGCTTTTGCCACATTCTTGCAAGAGTTTTTCCATAAAGAGGCAGAGGCAGCATCAGAAGCAGATGAAGAAGTGGAGGAAGATCCTGAAAGTAAGTTAATCTATAGATAGATGGCAATTATGTATTTCCTTGCAGGGTAACAGCAGATTAACCTTAAAAGTATTTCTAGTAAGTTCTTCTCTAAGAGTTGTCCTCATCCTAGACATATCAAATATATTTTGAAGAGTATTATTAACACCTTGCTAATGACATCATATGTCTGAACTTTATGGTAAACCTGTATGTGCAACAAGGTTTTGAAAACAAAAATACAAAAATTCCGTTAAGGTTTGTGTTTACAGATGTGATTTCATGATGATAACAGCAAGCTGTTTTATATTTTTTAAATGAAGCGTTTTTCCCATTAATTTTCTTGATCAACGAAAAACATGCGTATTTACATTATTTTTTATTTTGCTGGTGTAAAATATTGGATTTTCGTAACATTTCGTTAGTGGCATAACGTCTATTTTGAAGTTATTAGTCGTTATAGATTAATTTAGAACATTGCCCAATAATTCAATCAGTTGTACATTCATAGTCAGTTTTAACATAGACTCTATCACTATAAGAGTTTTTTGCTTTTTTACATGTTCAATTTGTGTTTAACACCTAGTTATCTTATTTGGTTCAAAGTCAGGGAAATAAAGGAAAAGGTGTTTCAAAGACTCGAGTCAGTGACGTCTGACGGGGCATCATCAGGTGATGAGAGATTAAGGTGAGCTGGGCACTGGGCACTGTCATCAACTCTAATTAGTTATTATGTCAAATATTATCAACAAGTTTTAAAGAATTACCAATTTTAAATTGTTTGTTTATCACGGATGGACACAATAATGTTGATAATTCATATACTTGTTCATGTATTCTTATGTATCCTGGTTTAATAATAGAACGCTTTTATTGTTAATTGGCGTTCATTAAGGTATGTTAAAAGAATAGCAAAATCAAATGGAAGTCCAATAGTTTATAGAAGTGATCGATACATTAAAAACTGGTCATCTCAGACATATCTATCAGATGTAATTTGTTGATTAATAAATACTCCTATTACATTAAATCAAACCAATTATGCTTTAGGAATTTTTAGTTTTGAGAATTTTTCTTTAGTATTTAAAATAATTTAGCGACATTATCACATGTTAAGGTAGGTGACTATTTATGCAAATATGACCGTGCATGAATGACGTAAACTACACTAGCTACCGTAGCTGTTAGATTTAAGAATACATTAACACAAGAAAAAATATGAATTAAAAGTGGGTTAATGATCTATAAATAACATGAAATCCTTTAAAAAAAAACTTCTTTTAACTGTTTTCAACATATCATTGTGGAGCATTAGGCTTCCTATAGGAACAAATTTCTGTAGATTTTTGTGTCTATGTGTTAACTACTTGACAGAGTGATTGTAACTAAATAACATCATCTGTTGATTAACATCTTTAAGGTAAGCTATTTGAAGCAATCATTACGTTAGATAAGCTTAAAATAAAAAAATAACAAATGAAAGGGTGTGGCCAGATAAACATGTGTTCAAGACTGTCTTAAACTATTTTGAAATGGACATATGAGAACGCAGAGAAGATAATGAGAAGGCAAAACCCTGCAGTAGACAGTGGACAGGCCTCCCCTTTGCACATATTAGAAACAACCAAAAACTCAGTGTGGTGTTTTAAGTTGAGCAACAATTCCCATTTGACCCTCAAGGTCAAGGAAAAGTGCAAATTTTATTCTGATATGAACTTTTATAAGCGATCTATCTGCAGCTCGGTAAAGCAGGATTCTACATTGACAATACATATTTTAATATTGAAGGCATTATATTTACAAAAACACATTTTAAATGGATGCCATGATACGTTAATCCACAGGTCCAAATATCGCAGTGACAGCGAGGGTGAAGCAGGAGTTAAACGTCAATTTTCCCGCCAAAAGTCTTTCGTTAAAAGTCTCGAAAGAAGTATGACCAAGTCAAAGAAAGAGCCTCCTCAAGCTGCACAGAAACTTATAGAGGATGAGAAAGCGGAGACAGGAAACGTAAGACATTTTCAGGGAACTGTTTAGTATCTGTATATGTGAGGTTACTTTGAATTGATAATTCTGGTATTCTATCAGCAACAATGTTTTGGAAACATATCTTAGCTATCTGACACTGCTAAAAAGTATTGTCAATCTAGATCTTCGTCTTTCGTGCTCTTTCTTTTATGAATGAATCCCAATCTTTGCTTCTCCCCTTTCTTTTTGACTCATCCCAATCTTTGTTATTCATCTTTCTTTGTCACAAAATACTAATCTTTATTTATTATTCTTTGTGAACGAATCCCTACCTATGTATCTCATCTTTCTTTGTGACCTAATTCCCAATCTTCTTTTCACTTTTTCTTTATAACGAAACCCAAACCTCGGGTATATTTATAGATTTGTCCTTAGGGAAAAACCGTCTTATGGTCGAATGGGGACAAATCTATTGGGGGAGCGAAGATGTAAAATGTTTGAAATAAATAAGTTTTAAGCAGTCACAAAAGTCAACGTCGGTATCATTCATCTGTCCAAATGTCGCTGATTATTGTTAGAAGAGTCAATTAGAATAAAGAAACTACAATATATAAAAATATTAGTACACGCTCCCTTAGCCTTTAAGTCCCGTAGAAAGCGGCTAGTACAGGTTATCCATTAAGTAAGCAAATTTTTGTTTTTTATGATATTTCCAAACTTCAGAATGGGAATTGAATACTTTTAGTCGATTTGGTCATACCCTATGATCAATGTTCAATGAGTCGATGTGTACCAAACGCAAGACTAATCACCAATGGTAAGGACTATGCTTCTCCGACAAAAAACGGGTACTATATATAATGAATGTGGCTTCGAAAACTCCCACATGTGAAAATTGTGAAAATTATTACAATAACAACTACATCGAAATACAAATCTGTTTTAAGAAACAACTATTTATGTCATTGAGGATGAACAGAACCAGTAAGCACCAGTATACCCACTCCAATCATAGAAAACTGCAATACAGTGTGTGGAACTAGGCATCTGGGACGGTCTTATATATAGATGATATTCAGATAATGGATTGAATATAAAGTATTATGAATGTTTGCTTAAAAACATTCATGACATTAAACACCGAAATGACACTACATGTATGTATGGTCATGATTTCTTATCCACATGAGTTCATTTACAAATATATGAAGTGAAATAACATATAATATATTAAATTGGTTCAGTTTAGAATGAATCTTGAAAATACACCATTGCTAGAATCGTGTACATTCCAGTATATGGATCATCATAGTGCACTTAACCTTAAGGTAGAAAGAATATTTCAAAGAACACCAATCAAACATAGTAAAAAAGGATGAATTCATACAACTATTCAACTTTTTTCAAAAGCATATGAGCCTTATAATTAGAGTTTACATAGATATAGAACAAGGAAAAAATAAAAATACATATAGGGTGACATTATAAGTTGGTACATTTTTAACAAGGATGCAGGTAGAACATATATTAATGATCACATTTGCGGGGATATATAACAGCTAAACAACATAAAGTAATTTATGACTATACTTTAAATTGCTGATAATAGAATGAAACAGTACAAAATCATTAATGATCACACGTTAATGAATTGATAAAAGACGGATATATTACAAATCAATCAATGATCACCGGTTAAAGAAGATTTTATAATACAAACATATTCATGATTAGATTTACAGTGTTAATAAGATAAGTATGAAATGAATTTATACGCAGTCTATTGATGATCACATTTACATGGTTAATAAGATAAGTATGAGATGGATTTGATAATTATAATAGTTAATATTTATAAAAGCGCTTTACAAAATTTACATACATATTATGTAGATGATGCGCGCACTAATTTCATACTTGTATACACTCGCACAATTTAATAAAACATCAACATTCGTTAACACGTAGTGGATAAAATTTAACAATTTTACTATACGCATTAAAAACAGAATACATAACTAAATTATCTCAGATTTATACGCAGTCTATTGATGATTACATTAGAAATGGGTGATAAGAAGATGCTAAAATAAACTCCATTAATGATCAACATTTCAAGGGTTGACAAGGCACGGATACAATACAAACCCATTAATGATCAACATTTCAAGGGTTGCTATGAGACAGATACAATACAACCCCATCAACGATCAACATTTCACGGATTGAGATGAGACGGATACAATACAAACCCATTAAATGATCAACATTTCACGGGTTGATAAGAGACGGATACAATACAACCCCATCAACGATCAACATTTCACGGATTGAGAAGAGACGGATACAATACAAACCCATTAAATGATCAACATTTCACGGATTGAGAA
>JAUUEB010285690.1:0-13020 GCA_032362205.1 Clione limacina
AAGGGCACTTTCCTAATCTAAAAAAGGCATAATTTAACCTTGTTTCAACAAAAAGGGCACTTTTCCGAGAAAAAAGATCATTTTCTACGAATAAAAGGCATATTTCACACCAAGAAGAGGCGTTTTCCTGAAAAAGGGCAATTTAAAAAAAAATCGAAATCGAAAAATGAAGTGGCCGAAATCCTAGGAGTTTTCAAAGGGGGGGGGGGGGGGTAGTTTTAGGTAGGGTAAGGTGCCTTTTTAAAATTGATAAAGTGCCCTTTTTTGGGTCAAGCCCCCTCTCCCTTATTTTTCCTGTTGCCGGCCCTGGATATGATTGTTTTTAACTGAGGTGTCTCAAAAAGCGGACTGTATCGATGTATAGGATACCTATTGTTTACGTCCGATGTCAACAAGTAAAAAAACTATGAGCAGAACCCAGCACTATAGTGCAACAAGACATGAGGCATAGTCATATGTGCTGTGTAAAGTCGCCCCAGTTTATGCTATGAAAAACAACAATTCAAGATAGCATTCAACTTTGTTTTATGACAAAATCATGACTTTTAACTTGAATTAAAGGCCTTAAACATATCTCACACAAGCTTATATTTTAAGATTTTATATGTAAATATTGCAGTTACGGAAACATTTCAGGCTATAGACCAGGTGAAAAAACGATTGCAGCAACCAAGGATTGGTTCAGATAGTTCCTAGTCCGAGCCTGTAACCACTAAAACATTCACTCACCAGACTCTACATATGATTTTCTCCATTGAAAATTCAATTTCATTTTTCGTAACTGAAATGAAAGCTTGTTTTTAAAAAGTTGCGGAAAGATCTGTTTAAGTAATTGAATCCAATTTAAAAATCATGAGTTGCTATCATGCCTTTGTGATCAACATTTAATATAAAATGTTCACAATATTAAGATAATTTTTCATAAATTAAGTCAAGATAAAGTGAAGACATGTTTTCCAAATAAACATGTCAACCTGAATGATGATTTAGTTTAAGCACAATCTCTCAATGAAAACACTAACAATACCGCATTTAAATACCCAGTCAATTAAGAGACATACTTCTATACTAACTGCATTTCAAAAACAGTTAACATGCAGCTCAAGTTCCTTGTATCTCTGGAAATGTGTTTGAAATAAGAAGTTCTCACACCAACAAGCATTCAAGTTAGATGATATGGTAGCTATCGAATCAATCTCCTCACAATTTAGCTGCATACTTGGTCTCTGTACTTCTCATCATCCTTCATCAAGAAAAAGGGACTAAACACAATACACTTTCACCTGTCAGGGCAGGTGTTTTTAGACAGATTCAAAGCCATTGAAGATGCTTATTGGTTTCTTTCAGTCTGTGTCATATTTTCAAGTCCTTGACTGCTAAAGCGCAAAGTTGCTGCAGTCAAAGTTTTACAATACTAAATGAAATGCCACGTTTTTTATATCATTGAAAGCAATAATGCACCGTCGAAAAGTCTGCATACACTGGGGCAAGATGCACATTTCATTCATTTCTTTAATATACTTGAAATTTGGATGCATTATGATATGCATATGATTAATGAAATCCAGTTTTTAAAAAGATGTTCACCGTTAGTGATGTCAATTCTCGTTGAGTTTTGTGAAATTCTTATAAACCTGATATGTCAGAATAACTTTCGCCGCTCATACTCATGAAAGTTTGATTTATCTAGGAAAATTCTGTGTTGGATCATTAACTCTTTGTAACTCCTCTTGACCTGAACATTAATCACATTCCTTGTCACATGAGAATTGATCGCATGGTCTGAACGTTTGAATATTTAATCTGTGATGCAATAAGCTTGACCATGGTCACCGATTGACCCATCTACGTGTTGACTCCTCCCAGTCAGTATTGCCCCCTTCCTCATCATCTGTGCGGATAAATGACTCGTCATCCGTCTGTAAGAAACTGTCATTGTTTGATGTATATCTGCTGCTTGTCATCGCCTGTCAAATATAGAAATCAGATTATTAATGGCAATTTGAATCTTTATAAATTATCTCAATCTCTTATTTAGGTTTTAGTTTCCGAATTTCATACTTGTTATCCTCAGTATCAATCACAACATTTTAACAAGATGAGGCATCAGCAATTTTCTTTGAAAGCTTGAAAACATCGTCTTGGGCTGTTTGTTTTCTTTTGTTTATTCAACAAACTAGGCTTTACTATTTGGAGTAATTGTTTGACATAAAAGGATCACAAGTTGGCATTAGGTAATTTTTTGTATTTCCACTTACGACCATGACCGGAGACTACTGATAATACACAATCAACTTAACACTGTGGTGTTTCTTCTACTTAAGCAGTAATTATTACATAACTTCAGTAGGTAATATGTTCTAAATAACAACCAATTATCTTCATGTCCAACACGCTTCTGTGAGGCGTCATAGTCTAGCTGACTCGGGAATCTATCAAAATCCGGCATTTTCCGCTGTTAATTTGGTACCCGACTGAATGTCATTGTAAGGTTGCTACGGCGAAGCACCTAAACAGGTAGCAACCCATGAATACTTCACATAAAGCTGAGAATGTACAGGTCTCTCTATTTGGCCCTGTCTAATAAATAAAAAAGTAATAAGCGCTAGAAATGTGTTGTACAGACAAAAAGCGCTATATAGATCATTACTCTGGTTTAAAGGAATACAAAAAAACAAGATGCTTCTATTTTCTCTACAAACCTTTATCACGGCATCAGCTAGTTGTGCCTCTGCTGCCCCATCATCAGTTCTCATACTGTCGCTCTGTACCTCTTCAAGTTGACTCCCACCACACGACCTGACATCATCTGTTCCGAGAAAACTATCATTATCCATGCTGTGCAGCGAAGATTCAAAATCATCCATGCATGGGTAACTGCAATGCAGCAAGATAAGTCCTTAAATATCTTTATTTGTATCAAACATTATGTTACATACATCTAGGTTACCCTAAGAGTCCTGTATCATCATTACACAAATTACATGCTATATAACAGTGTTATATTCAGCTGTCACCAAAGTGTATTGCGGATTTGGGGGTCAGACAGGAACTCCTGCTCTGGCACCATCACCAGCTTCAACGCCACCTGACACAAATCAAATCGTCTGCGGTAACCAACTTTAAGGCTACGATGCCCGGCAAGTGATAATAAACTTGTTCGTTGCCTGTGACCGGGATCCCTATGGGTGTACAATTCTGTGTTGCAATGTAGAGTCCACCGGCAAAAGACCAATGCCGAGACTGATGGTTTGGAAGCTTTGAACATAAGTCATGTAAAATGACAGCAAAACTCAAACGACTTAATGCCCAGAATTGACGGACACTACCAGGTTTAGGATATATATTTCCTTGGTGCAATACAGGCAATGTCTAGAGGCTCTGGCCTTAAACAAGGCATTTTACACAAAATATATCATAGTCTACAGGTACTCCATGAATCCGTGATCACTTATAAACTTGTAGTGTGTGACATTGCTATACTGGTCTATTATAAGGCAAAAGTTGAAGACCTAATTGTATCCAAAAGAAAGACACGTAAGAAAAACACTTTATCCCCCAGTCTTCAGTGGACAGCCACCTCCATTCCTTCTTCCCTAGTTCCATCAAACTCTGGAACTCTATATCAGACAACGTAAAAGCCTGTAACACCATTGCAGGCTTCAAAAGCATAATTGAAAAAAATAACAGTTAAGGCAAGCTATAACTTGCGCAACCTCCTAGATCTCATGATGTATTGTTTATTTAACAAATACAGTTCGTTCCCATTTTAAGCCCTTTTTACAATTGTTACTTCTTGGTCTACTGTTTTTAAACATTGTGCCAGCATAACGATCAAGTATGAGTCATCTGGCTAATTAGAGGATGAAGAAGATGAAGAAGAAGAAGAAAGGTAATGGCCTCAACTTACATTCTCAAACCAGATGAGTTTAAGTTTATGGCCATCTCAATGGTGGAACTAATTTCAAATACCGACTATGCACAACACTAGGGGTCTGAGGGAAGAAATTAAATATCTCAAATTTGCCAACGTTTAGGTTTGAATATTTAGCTTTTTCTGTTCAAATGTATCATGAGCAAACATCTCCAGATTCATGTTATAGGATAAAACTTACGATATTCATCAATTCTTTCTCAAAGAAAACAGGTTTTTGTCCCTAGCTTGTAAGTATCAGTGCCGTTTATTGTAATAAGGTTTTATGAAACATCAAGTGTCTTAGAACATACCCATCCTGTTCATTATAACTTGTACATTGTTGACTAGAGTTGGCACTGCTGCGTTGTTGCCGAGCTCGTAACTGTGCAAGGAAATCGGCCTCTTGCCGCATGCGCCACTGAAGATCGTCCCTCCCCCATGACCCCAAGTCCTGATCAGCTGTGCCACCTGACCTGGACATTATATCATCATCAAACTTGAGATCTGTCAAGAAAAAAGTACTAAGATAGAAATACAGAACAGTACACTTCTGGGGAATCTAGTAGCCATCTTCGAGGTTAAGGGAAGCATCTAAAAGTCAAAACAAATAACTCGTTTCAATAACAGCGGTCACCAAAAAAGTTAATTCTGATCTGTTCGAGCTACAAGGTAATGGACAAAACAAACAAACATACATTACAATTAGAAACCACAGGATATATAAGTTTCAACGAACCTGTGGGGACTAGAACTTAAATTTCGTTGAACACAGAATTTTGTTGAAGTTTTTGTAAAGCTATCGTAGAAAAATTATCGCGTTTTATCATAAAGATAAACCCAATAACATCAGCATGAAATAATGAATATATTTCATTGTTATTTTCAGTTGGAGATATAGGTGTAACATTCTAAATACACGACTTTTTTGTCTCATTTTTTTAACCGCTTTTGCTTGTTCCTTTGTCTTTTTGCATTCTTTTTTAATTAATTTTAGTGATATTTTGGGGTTCTTTGTTACTTTTGTTTAATGTGCGTGGCTGTACTCTCTACGAGTACTCATTTTTTCTAGTTACTATTATGTATTAAGAAAAAAAGCGGACATTTTCGTTGAAAGAAGGTTCTTTAAAAACTGTATCTGCTGTAGTTGACTTGTTTGTCCCAATATATTTTTTCCTAATTCGTAACAAATTGATAG
Source organism: Clione limacina (assembly GCA_032362205.1). Taxonomy (NCBI): domain Eukaryota; kingdom Metazoa; phylum Mollusca; class Gastropoda; order Pteropoda; family Clionidae; genus Clione; species Clione limacina. The sequence goes on from JAUUEB010285690.1 coordinate 5,112, forward strand.
ATTTTTTCTACTCTGCTGAAAGGAAGTAGCTTGTGCGCATGGCTGTCAAGTTCACACTTCAAGTAAGACAAAAAAGTGAGTGTTTGGGGTCAATATGTTATATTCATAATCAATAATAATGATAACCGCTTTGTGTAACTTATGTTTAAGGTTGACTTGCAATAAAATTACGCAGGAGCTTAACACAATTTGATTTAACTTCTCATTTGGGAAAAATAGATTTCTTGAAAATAAACTTACCACTAAGCTTACTTTGCAGTCTGTCTTCGTCTTCTCCTTCACTGCACTCTTCATCTACAAAAATTTAAAAAAAAAGAAATAAGCCTATTGGTTTGTCATAGATAAGGTCATGATGGAAATAGGAACAACTATAAATTCTGGATGACTAAATTTCATAATTGTATATTTTCTGTGAATTATTTTAGTTGGTCTACTCCAAGCACATTGGTAGTTACAGACAAGAATACTATAAAGCGCATTAGATATTCCAAAATGCAATCGTGAAACAAAGGAACCTATTTTACAGGGTATTTATTTAAGTCAGGTAAACATAGAAACAATTTGGCTGTCTTGTTGATCAATAATCTGGAAATCCCAATAATATTTTTCTTGTCGCACGGAACTTTTCAAAAGACTCACACAGGTTCACCTTAAATACTTGTACTGTGGAATTAAGACATCGAAAGGTGAAAGTTGACAGCTGATTTAAAGTTCAAGGTTGTGATTCTCAGGAAAACTATGCCTTGGTAAACTGTTCCTCATCACTGAAGATCTGGGAAAGAAGCTTTTACAATGAAATTAAATATAGACTCTATTCTATGAAGCCGTTGGAAGTAAATATGATTCATTTCTGTTGAAGAGACAAGTTTATTTTTTAATGAGAAAGATCGAAGAGGGTGACCATAGCTTAAGACTCCACCAAGCACATGTCATTTAAGTAACTGTTGAAAGCGAGAAACGTGCAACATTGCATCTGAGAGAAAGTGATTGCACAGTTCTTGGTAGCGATAATCACCTGTAGTCAAACCTCTATTTATCTGATTTGCTTACGGGACTACTCTTCTGTGTTTGAAGCTCGTTATGTTGTCTTTAAGTGTGACTTTTAGAGAGAGCATTTTTTTCTAAATAGACAGGTTCATTTTACATTTGATGACCTGTCTCAGAGTAATTTATTCTCTCTTTCTCAAGACTGTATGTTTGCTTTGACGTACTAGTTCTTGTTCGAGATATTGATCCGTTTGAACTTTGTTTCATGCAATTGTTTTGTCCTTATGGTGATTTTAAAGACTACTGTTTTTATGACTATTTCGAAGACTCACCCGTAGCCAATCCCCTATTTATCTGCAGGTCTTGGTTAACCAATCTTTAAAGACGCAATTGAACAGACCTCAAATAACCTCTTTGACTTACGATGACATGATTTAAGTGAACAAACCTGAATGTAACTCTTTAACTAATGATGACATGGCATTAGTGACATAGTCAGCTGCAACGAACAAATCATTCCTCAAAGACCTGGTCAGTACAACAGATGTAGAAGTCTGGGTGGTAAATGCTTGCTCCACATCACCACCTAGACAACTCAGACTTATGTCATTGGAGGCAGGAGATGCTGAGAAAAAACATAATAACATTATAAGAAACAAAGTTTTGCAATTTAAAAAATCTCATTTTCATTGACTTTTCAAAAACAAAGCCGCATACATAATATTGAGTAGGACCGTGTATATATGTCTTTTCTAAGAATTGGCAGATTTATGAATGATAAATCAACAAGAGCATATTCCTATGCGAGTAGAATCCGCCAGGAGAAATAACAATGGTTATATAGTAAAAACTGAAAAGGGGCAAAATTCTGCTAACATTTTGTTTTACTTTGGGAGACATTATATGGAAGCCACTAGAATAGCCTTCATTCAGAATTTAAGGGTCCTATGTTGACCAGCATGGTCACAGTATGACACAAATTTAAACTCTCCGTGAAGGTTTCAGCTTTTTATCTTTGGCAATATGACCTGAGCATATTCACCAAACTAGCAGAGAATAAATAGCAAAAACTCAAAGGGGGCCATTATCTGTCAAATGATTGTTTTTCCAAAATTTGAGGAAAACGTTTTTAGACGAGATGGACCTATATGAAAACATTCAATTCCCTAAGTCTTACGACGTGTCGACAGCGTGAGAGTCATGAACTAAAATTAGAAAAGAAGCCATAACCCTGTCAAAAACTTGAGAACTCTAGCTTAGAACATTACCAAAAGAACGTCTCAGCAAAATTTCAGATCTCTAACTTTGACGATGTGACCACAGCTTGCTTGCAAAACTAAAAAATAACGTACAGCAAAAGACTCAATCATAACTCATAGAAAAAACGTAACTCAATCAAATCTATATCATTGTGATCATACCATGTGAGGCTACATCTCGACTGGCCATGGTAGTTGTGGACGTTGGTGACAGGCCCTTTCTTGAGCGAGGTGAACTGTTTGGGGTCGATCTTGGAGAAGTAGGGTGGTTCTGAAGAAAGAGTTATTAATAGGTTATGTCATATTTTTATCTAAAAGGACAAACAAAACATTTGGTTTTGTTTGTCTTTCCTTTCTCGTCCACATAGTTTTGTCTTCCTCACTCTGAAAGGTGTAGTAGTGCTTATTTTATTCATCAGTACACCAAAGACTGAGTAGGACGACTGATTCTGGCTTAACGAGCGACTTTTTTAAGACACGTCGAGTTTAAAATATTGATTCACCACCCAGTTAAACAGTTTGTAAAAGCAATTAATTACATGCAGGTCTGAGTAAAACTTTATTCAAAATATTTCCAAGACAATTTTCACATAGCTACTAATTCCTGTAGGTATTCTCAATTAGGATTGCTCATATAAGATTTAGTATTTCCTCTGTTCATTAAGTATGCTGTTACCTTTGACAAATCTTCAAGCTCATTTTTGGTTTTGGTTTTCAATATTATGTGTCACTTTTGTGTTCTATAACGATAAGCTTTTACTTTTACTTGATAAATGATTCTTGATTGAAGATTATCTGGAGCTATTACTTATTAAACATTCTCGAATATTTTCTTCTAAGGAAACTATAATCTTATTTCCAATCTAACCCAGAATCATCAAATACTCATCATTGAGCTTTCCTCCTCCATACGAAATTTGTGACAATTCTCAAAACCGCAAGCTTGAAAATCAAGTATCCATAAATAGAATTTTTAGCTGGTTACATGATATGAACTGTGCTCTATTGTGTGATTTCATGTTTGTGCATTTGCTTTTGTGTATATCTGAAAAATGTACCTGTGTATATTGTATGTGTGTAATAAGAATTACCTTGAGGAGCTTCATCAACGTTTCAAGCTGTACTATCAGGTCTTTCCGACTCTCTTGCAGCGCCGCCATGCGGCCCTCAAGCTCGTCCTTCCGCTGCCTAAGTAGAAGTAGCTCCGCCAACAACGTCGGATTGTACTGGTCTGTGTCACCACCTTCTTGTGCAAACGCTTCCTGTTCCAGGCGGAGTCGTTGAATCTCTCGCATAATCTCTCTGTTAAGCAAATTGAGACAAAAAGAGTGGCCAATGATCATTAATTTGTTGAGCTTTTTGAACCACCAGCTCTAGATTCTAGACAACTATTAAACCCATTGAACTTGAGATGTGCATCATTCAATGATTGTTGAACCTTGCGTAATAATACGAGTCATAAATAAAAACATGATTCTTCTATACTAGGTCAGTGCAAATATTGTGTACCTTATTAATTTGTCAGTAAAGTTACTAAGAGAAATGTGTTTCCTAGATCATGAATGTCACATTGTTTAAAAACATTTAATTTAAGAGCCTTTCAAGTGATACAGATCAGTAAACATGGTTTACCGCATGCACCGTGCCAACACTAGGCAAGGCCGAGAGGGCGTTGCATTAGAGGCATGCTACACTGTCTCTTTTTGTTTCCCCAGGCTGTAGTCTGGCAGTATTCAAGAATACCCCTTGAAATAGTATGAAGTATTTTTGTTGGTGTTTTCTGATAGTTCAATAGGTCTAGAGTCAAAAACCGTCTGATGCCACTCTGGCATCATTGAGGAATTTTCACAATACTGACCACAAGAACTGACCAATGGTCAAAACATAAAAGTGCTCAGAATAGAACGGAAATGGTTGCAAGTGAAAGGTATGACTGAGACAATAGTAAATATGTATTTCTTTTTGTGCTATGACAATTAGTTCCGTAGTTATGATGCAATATGACCAGTGTGACGACATGAAAAATGCTACTGAAAAACAGATATAATGCATTTCTTCTTGACCTATTATATATTCGTAGCTCAACAAATGGGTATATTGAAAAAATGTATTTGATGAGACGACTCCGTTAAAAACATGTTTGGTGACATTTGGTGACTTTTACGTGAGCGATTGCTTAACTTCTGTGTTATGTGCTCACCATATATAGTAATATATAGTAATTTATAGGACTTCTCAGGCAATGTCGTTGCTCTTTTTAGCAAAATTTAATCTAACCTACATTTTCTAGATTAATTTGAGGGTGTTAAAAACATACATATATATATTTGTAAATCGACTTGTACAGTGGCCATGTTCTTAGAAATGTCTTATAAACTACAATATAATACTATATATCGTGAGAACATGATACGGAATATGGTCAGTTACTCACCTAAAACTCAACCAATATCACAAAAAAATGTTTTTATCGGATTCGTCTACATGTTATTAATGTACACATTTGTTGAAATAAAAACATAAGTTAACGATTCAATCATAATATCCGTTTTTAGTATCATTTTTAATGACGTGACGTCACTTTCTATGACGTCACACTGGTCATATTGGAGAATAACTAAGGAACTAATTGTCCTAGCGCAAAAGCAAATACATATTTTTGATCGTCTTAGTCATACCCTTCATACCCGATCAATTCTGCCTCAATGATGCCAGAGTGGCGTCAGACTGTTTTACTCTAGACCTATTGGACTATCAGAAAACACCAACAAAAATTCTATTTCAAGGGGTATTCTTGAATACTGCCAGACTAATTTATATTTTTGTACAAGGTGTTTTTTTAAATTATAGACGGATAAAGAATCTCTATAACTCCCGAACCACTCTAGATAGAACCCTCTTGTTTTCGGCAGTTGATCAGAAATATAATTACAATTTTGGTGGTAGCATCATTATGTTGATGTGACCACTGGTAATCCTGCAGTTAACTATTAGGTAAACAGCGGGAATTTCTAGGATTTCACACCGATGCCATCTTTTCTGCTCAAGAAAATTATTGTGTTCACATTAAAACAGCATAACTGGCTTAATATCCAATTGATTTTTATGAAATTTTGCAGATGTGTCTCCATGATTATTATCAGCTCATTATGTGAACATCATTGAAAAAACATTGCTTTTAAAGGGTAGTAACTCACAGACTCCATCTTTACTGCTCAAAATGTACCCGTGCATATCTTAAAATGGCATAATTGGCTAAAAACTGTATGAATTTTTGTGAAATTTGGAAGATGAGTTTCTATGAATATGAATTTAAGTTTTGTTTTAGAATCAAATATCACAACCGTGATAAAAAATGTCCCTGTACATTGTTTACTTTTGCTAAGTTAAGATGGTGTTTCTGAGTTATTTCCCTTTGTCAGCAATATTGTTCAATTCTAAAACAAATCCTAAACTCAAAATACTCATAGAATCTCATCTGAAAAATTTCAAAAAAATTTATATCTGTGCACCGTAACTAGAAATTCCCGCTTTTTACTTTATAGTAAACTGCAGGATGACCAGGGTCCCATTAACGTAATAAACGGTACCACCAAAAGTTTAAATATATTCCTGATCAACTGTCAGAAACCAGAGACTTCTATTTAGAATAGTTCGGGGGTTATAACGATTATTTATCTGTCCATAAAAAAGAAACACACTTTATTTTTATTTTGAATGCCAGAGCCAGTTTTACAAAAGGCTATGGGGACCTAAACCACGTCCACCAGATAGAGGGCAGCTAACTTTATTAGGCTTATTTTCGTCTAGGGGTCCAGGGTTCTAAGAGGGTACTGGCTACTTTCTTATTTTAATATGTTTATTTCTTTGTGTGTTTAAATCTCTGTCAATTAAATTCATAGTTTTGCTATTTTCTAAAGATATTTAATCATACACACGCACGTATACTATACATCTGAAACGATTGTTATATGAACTCGTGATGTTGATTCGACAATAATTATTCAGTGTAAATTCTTTGTAAGATGTGATTTTTTTAAATGTATTTGTAACGCATCGTCACCATTTATAGACAATTTATCATTGTCTTTTTTGTGTGTTAATTTTGAAAACATATCCCCTGAAACTACTTTGCGCCAGTCTTGATCTATGTTATTTCAATGTCTTTTTCATGCAGAAAAAGTTGACTAATCTTAAAGAAAGGCTACAATCAAAATTCCATGATCAAATTTACTGAAATCAACTGCAATGACCAAGGCTGGGTCCCCTTAGGGGGCCGGGAAAATGGTGCTTGTTCTTAGACCAGGCAGAAGCAGAGATATACAAATAAGTTAAATGTTTGCCTATTTTGATTCGTTAACTGTCTTCATTTGTATAGATGCTCACGCGAGGAGTTGGGAATAGAGCTATTATAGGAATATCTGCATAAAAAATAATATCTTTGGGATAATTTCCTAAAGCCTGTACCTAGGCGTATTTCAACAAGGTTCGATTCCTTGCCATACCGTCACTCATGAACTCACTAGAGGTCAATATTGTCAACTGTCAGTGAGTGGAGGACTCTGGCCATCATTTTTTGCTAAAAGGTTTGAGGAAGAAAATGAAATAGATAGTTATGCTCATTTTTAACTTTTTTCTCTTAATTTACGTATATCAAGCTGTTTTGACCGTAGGCGATAAAACTAAAGATGTGTGAACATCCGATGAACAAATCTTATCTTAAAAGAATTTGTTTTTGTTAACAAAAATGCTAAAGCGCCACTTGATATGATCGGGACATTGTGAATCCCTTTTTCAGATTGTTTTTCAATTGACAATCAAATTGCTCAAATTTCGTGCAAGACATTGTTTGAAACCAAGACATATTTGAAAATATAATGGCCTGGCAAGCCATCAGTCTAGATATGAACCCGATAGAGAACCTCTCGGACGTGATTAAACGGAAATTACGTTGTAGAGGAACCAATTGAAAATCGTGACAATCTTTTTGAAGTATTATACCAAATGAGATTTTCCAAGATGTTACTGGAGAGATCATCTAACAATGTTTGATTGCAACACACCTTGCAATCTCCGTAATCTAGCAAGGAGGTATTTAACCAAACAAAGAAATCGAAAGATGCACTCGCAATCGTTAGATCCATCTCTTTACGGAATTCACAAAACAGTGCACTATTTCCATAAGAGGCTGAACTCATACACTCAACTAGTGCACCACAACTATTGACATGGAGCAATATCAATTATTTGTGTTTGTTATTGGAGACATGATATTTAAAACTACTGATCTTTATGCGAATATTAATGAGAAGGATAATTTGTCTAGATTTTATTTGGTATATAATACATTGAAATACGTGTCCTATGTCACGAAGACCAAAGGAAGAAATAAGTGTCAAGTTATTAATGATCGTGCATGAACACATTTTTTAGGCATATAACACCAGTGAAGAAAAAAAATGTTTGATTTTTTTATCGGTAAAAAATTGGTCAAGATGATTACAATCTTATTTTTTTGATGTATTTTCAACAATAACAACAATTATCTAATACGCTAGAAGGACTTAGACTTATAAAATGCCAGTTGTAAAACAAATGTACCGAAAAATGTGCTCTTTTATATTTTAATATAACCAGCCCGATAAAGCCAAATTGAGTATTAT
>JAUUEB010285801.1:0-13018 GCA_032362205.1 Clione limacina
TCTTGGACAAGCATAATGGACTTCAGATATCCTTCAAAGACTCCCTTCCTTCTTGGCTTAGCTGCAGCAAAAGTGGAAGCACTGACTCTCTTTGCTAATCTTGATCCAGAGTGCAAGCCTATAGCCACCAAATTGAGAAGGTTCTCACAGCCGGACAGAACACATTTACTGATGCTGAAGTTAGGCATCTTCTCAAGGAAGACATTATCGTACCCTCCCACTATGGCGGGCTCAGGTCTTAGTCACGACAAATGAAAGACAGAAAAAGAGACTTGTGGTAGATTACAGTCAAACTATCCATAAGTTTCCCCAACTAGACGCGGACCCTCTCCTCATCCTAGAATCGATGACATGATAAACGATGTTGCCAACTTTGAAGTATTTAGTACATTAGATCTAAAAAGTGCCTACCATCAGGTACCCATCCAACATGATGAAAGACATTTCACAGCTTTTGAAACCGCTGTCAATCTTTACCAGTTCAAGCGTGTCCCGTTTGGAGTGACAAATGGTGTCGCCTGCTTTCAACAAATTATCAACAACCTCATCAGATCTGAAAGCCCCAGAACACATACCATACCTAGACAACATGACCCTATGTGGTCAACCTAAGAGGAACATGACATAAATCTGAGCAACTTTCTGGCTTATGCAACATCACCTTCAACAACGACAAAAGCATCATCGCCTAAAAGGAAATCACTCTTCTTGGATTTCTCGTCTCAAAAGGTAGTATCAAATCAGACCCTAAGGTTAACACCCCAGGGGGAACTTCCTAATCCTGACAGTATCAAATCACAGAAATGAGTAATAGGCCTATTTTCATACTATTCAGCTTGGATACCTAAATTCTCTGACAAAATTCATTCTCTAGTCACTAACACTACTTTTCCTATCCCAGCAAATGTGAAATCAGATTTTGACCTTATTAAAAGAGAAATTGAAAACACTGTTATAGTTACTGTTAACTACAGTCAACCACTTGTAGTAGAAACTGACTCTTCTGATTTTGCCATTGCAGCCACTCTGAATTAAAATGGCAGACCGGTTGCATTCTTTTCCAGATCATTGAATACTAGTGAAAATAACCATTCATCCGTTGAAAAGGAGAGGCCTATGCAATTGTGGAGTCATTGAGAAAGTGGAGACACTACCTCATCGGTAACCATTTTAAGCTAATTACTGACCAACAAAGTGTCTCTTTCACGTATGACAACAAGACAAGAAGCCAAGTGAAAAATTACAAAATTCAAAGGTGGAAATTGAGATGTCTTGCTTTAAGTATGATATTTTGTACAGACCAGGCAAAGAAAATGCTGCCGCTGACACCCTTTTTCGTGCTTAGTGCTTTCTTTGGTGCTTCAGCACCAACCAACACACTACAATAACTCCATGACTCTTTGTTTGATCATAGTGTGTCTAGAATGGTACACTTCGTGAAATCTAAAAACTTACCCTATTCAATTGATGAAATCAAACAAATGACTGCCAAATGTAAAACATGCTGTGAACTAAAACAATCTTTCTTCAAACGTCAAAAGTATGCCAAGATATGTGCTCTTGAACTATATAAAAATGCTTCATTCAGATGTTTTCAATTTTTGGTATGCCTTAATTTGTCCACTCTGATAGGGGCCCTAGTTTCATGTCAGCAGAACTTAAAGATTTCCTTCACAGCAGAGGAATAGCTACCAGCAAAACAACTGCTTTAATTCCTCAAGGTAATGGACAGGTTGAAAGATACAATGGAACAATTTGGAAGACTGTGACCTTGGCTCTCAAAACTAAAGGCGTAGCTATTATTGGACAATGGGAGTCTGTCTTCCCTGTTGCTTAGATCACTTCTCTGCACTGCAACGAATGTCCTCCTCATCAAAGACTTTTCCAATTCAACAGAAAGTCTGCAACAGGAACAACACTCCCTAACTGGCTGTCTTCCCCTGGTCGTGTACTGATGAAGCGAAATGTTCTCTCGTTCAAGTATGAACCTCTGGTGGATGAAGTGGAACTGCTTGATTGCAACCCTCTTTATGCCCATGTCAAGCTTAGAGATGGCAGAGAAACAACTCTTTCTCTTAACCAACTAGCCCCCCTGCCCTAGGTGGAGGTAGTACTTCTGGTCCTGGAGAAATGATTCCTCCTGATACCCTAAGTCCTGGACTTCAAGAGCCTACTCCTGATCCTCCTACGGATCTCCAAGAAGAAATCCTGATTTCACTTAGTCGTCCAGATGTTGGCCTTGAACAAGTTCCGATTCAGAATCATACTCACAATATTAATGTCCAAAATTGCCAAGATAATCAAAATGAATCTTTCGTCAGACAACTTTTTTATAAGGACCAGAGCTTACAACCTCAGAAACAGTGAAGCATAGACTCTTTTTACTTATCTTTGAGTTATATACAAAAGTTATTTAAAACGGTATCACTTTATTCATATAAGATAGTAAACATGTGTCATGTTTGTAAACGGCGGAACATGTTGATTCATACTGAAGAGAAGCCACACAGTGTCATGTTTGTAAAAGGCATATATGTTGATTCATACTAAAGAGACACCACAAAGTGTTGTGTTTGTAAAACATTGATAATACAATAAGTTTGAAATCAAAAATATATTCACTGTTCAGTATTATATACTGTATTGTTTTTGTATATGAATACTTGCAAAATAGTTTCCTTTATTAAAAATGAGGGGTGAATGTTGTAATCTAGAACTGTTATTAATGATAATTGTTCTTTGTTACCTTTTATTAAGACCATCCTTTTGTGTGTATTTCCCAGGCTCCTATCAAGGTTTTAAGTATTAAAGTGAATACATAAACTTCACTCCTCGTTTTGAACTTTTGCTTACATCAGTACTTTTAAGACAATTACATGTATTTCATTTTTTTGCGCTAAGACCGTTAGTTCTTGATTTGTGAGTCCAGATTCACCAGTTGATCTCACCACTGATTATTTGAATTTTTTAAATGATCGTATCTTTATGATCAGCACCATTATTCTGACTAGCTTGACAGTACTAAATATCAGATAAACCAATTTTAAGTGATTTTTGATGACTTATTTCTGATAACTGATAAGTTACTGTAGCTCCTCTTGTGATGTGTATGTCACCAAGCTGCGCCATAAGAAAACAGATGTTCTCACTAGGTTCCCAGGTTCTACCACTATTTCCACATCTGGTGGATACATACATGCTTCTCAATACTCAGAGTAGGGAAGTCATTGTAGTGTAAGATATTAGATTATTTATTGTCTTGCATCACGTAAACCAAAAGTGCATGAAAATAAAGATCCAAATAGAACATGTAAAGAACATTTTTACTGTCTCTAGATTTTTTTGAAAATTTAAAGGAGCCTATGTGCTTTCTATAACTTTTTCATAATGTTATGAGTTATGTGTTGTGCGTAATCTCTTTCTTTATATTAAGACATATTCGTTGATACAATCAACAAAATGTTTCTTATTTCTTTACATTAATCACTAACAACTTAAAATGTGTTAATTTGACTGGAATTCATATTTTTCTCTTTACCTTTCCTTTTTCCGCCTCAAACTTATCAAAGGTTTTTGATGTTCCTTTAAAAGGTCAATGATAAGCTAATATTTTCTTTCTCTTTTAACAATATATATCTGCAGTACTTTATAAAAGTTATACACCTATTAATGTTATGTTGTTAATTCATTCCTTTCTCAGATTCCTTCCTTTATGTGGCAGTTGAATTGTTCGGGGAGGTTGTTGTATGAAGGAAAATATTCAGAAAGTCTAGACCTCTGTACTCCTTTGTTAGACAAAATATGGGAGGAGCTGAATACAGGTTACTGGAAAGATGTGCAATTGTATTGGCGCCATGCATATTCTTTGGTGTCTGTAATAAAAGCTCTATGCCTTAGTGCCTTGTTGTCTGATGCCTCAAGAAATATTGACCACATGACTATATTACGAACATGTGACATGGGATTACTAATGGGTGCTCCAGTTTTAAACAATATTCTAGCTCGCATATCAAAAGAATTTCAAGACGCCTTTGGTGCCTTGAGACTGATAAAGAAAGCTGATGCAGAAAAAGAGGAATCAATGCACACATGTAGCCCTGAAGGAACTTCACATAAGAAAATAAAGTTAGAAGACTCTTCCAAGATACGGTCTGTAAGTGAGAAAACCGAAAAAGAGAGTCATTGCCAATTAGATATCCCTCTGCCACCTAAATTAGATTCACAAAGAATTAGTGAAATTCCAAGGTGCTCTTGTCCCTCTGTGGAAATGTTCCAAGCTATGTTTATGGAACCCAGACATCCTGTGGTCATATCAGGAGCAATAGGATACTGGCCAGCTTTCACCACACGCAAGTGGACTCTTGATTATCTGCGCTCAGTGGCAGGCTGTAGAACTGTCCCAGTTGAAATTGGCACACGTTACACAGAAGAATCATGGACTCAAAAGCTCATGACAATATCAGAGATGATTGATAAATATATCAATAACTCAAAGTCAGAGGATAAAGCCTATCTAGCACAGCATCAGCTTTTTGACCAGGTTAGTAATTTTTTCTTTTACTCAGTGGTAAATATTCTTCTAAAAAACAGGAAATTATGCAGCAGCATAAATTGTCGAGCATTAAACTTTTCCGGAAAAATCCATAAACATGTATAAAATACCATAAACTAAGCTGTAGCAGTTTTTTAACTCTTTCGGAAGAATATTTACCGCTGCTTTTACTATTTAAAACCAAAAATGTAACCAATGAGACTACAATCATTCACTTCATTGGGTTTGGTATGATTATGATGATATTATTTATTTGCGTAACTTGTGTAAAATTATGACAAATATTTCAACCCAAAATAAAGCATTCCAATAACATTCATATATAAAAATATCTCTGTGGCCCTTCTATTAAGATATCCTGTCCTAAAATTTATAAGTCAACTGATTTTAAAGCATACTTCTTGATTGACTATTGATGCAAAATATTTGTGCGTAAAAACTATTAGGATTTCACTAGAAGTATATTTTGAAAGTTCCGGCTTTTGAAATGACTTTCAATATTCCCAGGAAGATATTTTATGATTTATAAAATGTTGATTTGGCCACGTTTTACAAAGCTCATAGTACTGTTGATTGTTTTATTTAACACAAAAGCTGCACAATTTAAAATGTTTTTATGCAGCATTCTATCAGCATAGATGAAACATGGTCTGATTTTTTAATCTATTGTGAAAGAAGAAGTAGGCCTTAGAATCAGTTAATGTAATTTTGGATATGGTTTGTCTGGTTAATTTTAGGATTATTATGTGAACAGCCCCACAGGGTTTGGATTTCAAATTGATTTAACTTTGCTGAAAGGATAAGTAAAAGTACTATAACATGTAAATAGATAAGATATTTTGTTTATGAGTATTGCTATATATAAACTAATAATCACAATGAAACAATTTCTTTAAACCCTATGTACATTAAAAAATGTTATTTTGTTCTTATTGTTTTCTTAGGTCTGGGAACTAAAAGATGATATAAGTGTCCCTGTATATTGCTGTCTGGGTGAGGAAGAAGATGTTGACACCAATGCCTGGTTTGGACCTGCAGGAACTATATCCCCACTTCATCAAGACCCAAAGCACAATTTTCTATGCCAGGTATTGTATTATTTCGAATAGAATTGATTTCAAGTTTATGTTATCTTTTTATGTTGAGTTTAGACATGAACTAAGTATTTCATATTGCCAGTTTGAGGCTTGTGGAGCAGCTGCTATAGATACATATTCAATCAAACGCTTATGAAGCCCTCTGTGACTTTAAAGACCATTTTGGCTGAGGTGACCTTTAAACAACTACTAGTAAAGACATAATATTGAACAGCTCCATTGTTTTTTTGACAGAATGAAAGATTTAAAACAATGTATCAATAATTTCAGCCCTTTGACTGTTATTCATCAATAATACTCATGATATTGATATCTATCATTTTTTTAATTTTCTTTTTCTTGTGATAAAGGTAATGGGCTATAAGTATGTAAGACTCTACTCCTCGGAGGACTCTGAGAGTGTGTACCCTCACCCAACACGTCTCCTCCACAACACAAGTCAAGTAGACGTGGATAATCCAGACCTGGATCAGTTCCCACACTTTGCCAGCTTGCCAGGTCTTGAATGTATCCTGAAACCCGGAGAGATGCTTTATATTCCACCTGGACATTGGCATTATGTTAAGTCGTTGTCTATCAGTTTTTCTGTTAGTTTTTGGTGGTCATAGTGTTTTAAAGTACAATGAACAAATTGCTATGGAATAATGATGGATATTGAACTAGAATCTTTTATTTATTTATTTTAAATTGATTCCACAGTCTGTTAAGTAAACTACACATTTTAAATATTTTTTATTTCAACTAAATTATACCATATTTTCTTCTTCGATATTCATACCAAATTTTCTATCAAATTAACTAGGTACCACAGCGATTTTTTAAATTGTTAAAAAAAACTCTGAAAACTATGCTATCTGTTAGAGCTTGTCATGCCATTTTCAAATATGTCTTTATTTTTGCTCTATGATGAACGGTTCCAAAGTTATGGTTGTTTTGGTGCCATTTTTCATGCCAAAATTTACTATAGAAATGTACTTAAACTTAAAAACTGTAACCGAGAAATCACAGTTTAGGTGCTTCCGTCTTATATCTTTTAAACTGTAAGGAATATCATAGCCAAAGTATATATGATTTAACTCGTCAATGTCTTAGCTATCAAAATACATAATTTTTTTGAAAAAAAAATCTAATAGGACAGGAAATATGTTGTATAATATTACATAACAATATGGTATGTAACAGTATATATTACAATTTGTACATTTTTCCACTTAATATTTATGCAGAAAAGTACATATTGGCTTATTTTTTGCGCAATGCATAGAGGAAACAGCTCGGATTAATAAAATGGATGATAATACCAACATTTCTTTACATAATGTTACATAATATGTGATTATGCAATATCGCAAGCAAAATCCCTTTTATACCTCTAATTTCACCAAATATCAACTTAAAATAGTTAAATATACAGCTTTTTTTTCGCATTGCAGAGACGAAGCACGACAGATGACAAAAACATCAATAATTTCACAGAATATTACATAACCTAAGATTATGCAATACTCAAGTAGTGCAAATTTCAAATTATCCCTTTAACTTTGCTAAATATTGACATAGCATAGTAAATGATACACCATTTTTTTCGTCTTAAAAAGACGCTTCCAAATATCAATGAAGTATTTTACTTAGATACTTTTAAATATATTTAAAGAATGAAGAATCCATCTAAAATATAAACAGTAATGTCAATAGCTTAACAAAATTGATAAAGCTGCCAGTAAAAATTGACCAAATTAAAGAATGTTCACTTTACCTTACACTGTTCTGCAGCTACTATAATCCACTGAATGATGAGAACCCAACATAGCTCTCATGAAGATAATATCCACAAGAATTATATCAGTGATGACACTCACAAGGGTCAAATCATAGTCTTCTGCAAGAAATTCTTCACTGCCTTGTTCCCAATGCCCTATTTTCACTTTGAAGAGGGAGGGCTTCTGTTTTGACAAATGTTTCACCTTTTGGATCCTTCCAAACCACTGCTCTTCTGCTCCTTCATTTTCCCAGGTGTGGATGAGAATCTTGCCGACAAGCCAATCTGGATTACTGAGGATTGATCTGAAGATTGGGTCTGTTTCTGTAGTTGCTTCCTCAAAGTCAGACAGATTTTTTGTAACGTTCAGCACATGTACCACTTTCTTCCCAACTTGCCTTCGGTGAGTCATGTCCCTGCGTCTTGCTACCTCATCTGCCCTCTGGTTAGATATTCTCTCAAGGGCCTTTTTACTCTCCATTTCTCTCTTTCTAATTTTCTTACCCTTGCTGACAGAATACTTAAAAAGGTCAGGCCTGTCTTTTCTCACTCTAGCAAGCGAGAGCCATGGCATATCTCTATTTACAATGCCTGCTATCTTGCTGCAGACAATGGTGGATCCTGCATTAGGGGAACGTCTCCAGTTGGCATCTGCCATTCCCAGTACCATCTCAGCAATGATGTTATGGGCAAGGGCATGTGATGAAATAAGCATCATCTCTGGAGTTGGCTCAGACAAATCACCGGTCAGATATCGCTGGAGCTGTCTGGCCAGAACTAATTTGAAACCAACCAAAATAGACTTGATGGTGTCTGGCAATTCTTTGTCTTAGCTGGCTTTGGCACGAAATTCAGTCAGTATCAGGTCATTGGCATTTAAATCTTCACCAAAAACATTTATGGTGCTGTTGATGGCCTGTGTTGGATCTGCAATCCAGTCATCTATGTGTCGAACTGAACTCTTCAGTTGAGGCAACATTTCAAGGTTTGAGGATTTACTTGAGTAAAAGGTGGTCATCCATGGACCTGCGATCAGCTTGCCTATCAAGCCCAGAGCAGTCAGCTGACTCACAACCCAAGGTGATGAAAGATCTTTCAAAAGGATTGATCTCAGACAGTTGGAATTACAAAAGTTCTTGAGGTAGTCCAACAGGAGTGGGAGGTGGCCAATGATCACACCTGCTAAGTGGAAGAGGACATGCATGCTGTTCCCAACATACCGCACAAAAACACCAACAGGGACTCCATGACGTTGGAAGAATGTCTTGAATCCTTTTGGATCGCCAACTCCGTTCTTATATCTAAAGGGATGGAAAAAAACACACTTAGATTTTTCAATGTTGTCAATATTTCTCTAAAACAAAGTCTTAACATTTCTTTTGTATTTCAATAATATATGAATAAAAGCAGTTTGTGGAGTTGAAATGTGAGAAATATCAAATTATAAATATGTGTGTATATATCAATTAAGAACCTTAATTAAGAGAGGAAAGTTAATTGCAACTATTCTCCTAATAAGTTATATATGCTCTTAGTGTCTTGCATCCAGAAATGACAAGAGTGAAAAAAAATTCTGTGTAAATGGACAATATCAAATAATCCTTTAATTTGGCTTCATTAAATGGGTTGATAAAATTTGAAAAATAGACCAGCTAGAATATATGATGAGTAAAATCTCAAGTGCCATGTAAGAGACTATGACTTTTTCAAAAATTAAAGATTTCTTACCTCAACTTGGAGACAACTTGAATGCAATTTGTAGCAGCTCCATTCTTCCCCAAAGCAAGCTCCTTTAAATCCATTGTCTATATCCAGTGCTGACAAGGTCTTTCTTGATGAGGTAGCTAGAGCATCTAAAGGATGGAGGTTGCAGATGAGCTCTAATAAAGTGGTGCCAAATGCCTCACTGAGACTCCTGGTAACACAACCATTAACTGGAGCCCTGTCAGTTAATGTTGCAGAAATAGTCCCTTTTCCGCATGAGAACCTCTGCCTCAGACTGATTTGTATACTTAGCGTAGACAGCTGCAGCATCAGCAAGAGCAGACAACACATGATCTGTGTAGTCAGCAGCCCTACCACCAGGAATCTTGCTTACATTCAATATCATGCTCACGAATTCCTCTCCAGTTACATGAATTGAATTAAGATGTTTTTCAAGTGTTGATGTGGCATCCCATGAGAGGGCAACATTGTCTTGTTCCAAGACAAACTCCACTATGTGGATCAAACTAATCACCATCATTTCATATGCCATCTGGGCAACTGTGGATGGAGATGGCACTTTTGATAGCTCAACGCCAAAGAGTTCATACGAAATTGTCTTAAGCAATGTCCCAGCTTTGTCTATTGGTACAGAAGTCAAAATACAATGATAAATGCATACCCAGTATACATTTCAAACTGTCTGACTCAATCATTATTTCTTTGTTAGTTAGTTTAAGTCTTTTGTTGGTGCTCTCATGCAATTCAAGTGTAGAAATTCGTCTCTTGAGAGATTTATTTTCCTTCTGATTCTTAAGCAGCCCATTCTTTTTCGAGTCAACCTGGCGTCGCAAGTTCACAATGTCCTTTCTTAATGATGAAATTGTTTCTCTCAAAGACTTCACAGCCATCTGAAATCTTTTTTTCGTCTGGTTTGTCCGTTTGATCTGGAAAGAACTTTTCATTGAGAGGTAACTAGCCTTTAAATCCTTAATTTGCCTTTCCTGGCTTTCCACTCTGGAACTTCTTTGGTCGATCTGATGATGATAGTTGCACTGTTATATGAACAGTGCGAAGTGCAAACCATTTGACATAATCAAACTATTCCTTGCATCTCATTTCGTCAGGTAGTTGATTAATGTCTAAGTTGTTTATTGGAATGAAATTCTCATTGTGTTGTTTCTCTCTATATTTGGTACATTTCTTGACTGCACCGTTTTCAATCATCCCCTGCAGTAGATCATATCCAACAGAGTGAAATGCCATCTCACAGCATTCACCTGGATGAGAATTGTTAGAATATGATCATTTCATTAAATCATATATCACATCCCCCATTTCAGGACACCAAGCATCTTTACCTGTAGAGTATTTTGCTTTAAGAACAACTTATTTTCTTTTACGTAGCCATAGAATAAAAGGTCAGAGACAGTCTTGAAACCGAGTACGAAATTCGTGTAATTACAAGATCCCGGGAAGATATTCCCCAACATAGATAGGAGTGCTAACTTTCAATGACTAAGATGAAAGACAGTTTGTGATGATATGGTCTTTATTACTTCTCAAAGAATGTTGGGGAATATCTGGGTAAAGACAGAAACAATACACATGAGACATGTGACATATATACACACAATAAACAAGAATAATTTACCAAAACCCGTCTCTTCATCCTTCTCTACTACACGGGTTGTATCACCTATAGACTGTCTTTGTGGTAACCCATGTGGATGGGAAACACAAAAAGACAAATCTTGTTGTAGAGGTAGTAACGAAGGAATAGAGATTTCCTCTAATCTTTTTGTTACTGCCTTACCCCAACTCACACTATAGATAAAGTCACACAAGTGACCAATCACACTACTACCCACAACTCTCACTCCAGTCGCCCTTACTTCACCGGTATGATCAACTCCATCTACAAAGAAAAAACTTAACATCTGCTTGTTTTGCTTCTTCTTCATTGTAAATGATGTGCATGGCAGTGGAGATCAGAAAACTTTCCCGGGTTCGAACCCTTGTAAATTGCCATAAGTTTGACTATGTGGAAATACATAACCGGTACCGATTCTTAACTCTCAACAGTTCTTGGTTTTTTCATGTTTTTAAGGGTAAGCCAGAGTGCACTATGGAATATGCTCACAAAATCATACTGTACACCAAAGGTATGTGATATTATATATCACTGGAAAGGTAATGGAATGGACTTTCTGAATTTTATAAAAAAAAAATCACTTGACGCTTATTTATAAGTTGGATATGTCCCATTTTGTACAAATCTATTTTTAGATTTTTTCATAGATTTTTCATGAATCAATAGTTGCTAAGAAGGAAAAAAACTCAGTATACAAAATTTAGTATTTATTAGAACAGATCATGACAATATATACAAATCCACACAACATGTCAAAGAATTAGCTAATTCTATCGATAATTAAGTTTTTAGATACTTTTTGATATAATAACTGTTTTATTATTACTATTATTATCAGTATTATTATTAGTATTATAAGTATTATCATTAGTGTAACAAATATATTAGTATTACTAGTAGTATTATTAGTATTATAATTAGTATTATTAGAAGTAGTATTAGTAGCAGTATTATTAGTAGTAGTATTAGAAGTATTAGTTGTGGTGTTTTTAGTATTATTATTAGTAGTATTATTAGTAGTATTATTAGAAGTATTAGACAAAGATGGCGACGAGTTACGGGGAAAATGTATCGCGAACGTCAGGCAATTAAATATAAATAACATATACAAAAAATTATCGTATAAATTTAAAGTAAATATAAATGGATTTCATAGAATTAAAAAAGCATTGTGGTAAAAAATAGTATTTTTAGGATAAACATTAAAGATTACATAGACATGTAAAATCATCGATCACTGGTGATCGAAATCTAAGGGAAAGAACTGTTGAGAGTTAAGAGAAGTATTTAAGTCCAAACGCCTTAATCCAGAGATGGTACGCCTGGCGTAGAGCTATTGCATTGTAAAAGTCAAACCCACATAGTTCATATGTCATATGACTACGAATATAGACAACGACTATAAATGATGATGATGATGTCAGAGCTAGGGTGGTTAACTCTTTCATTTTCACTCAAAAAGTTTCTAACAGGTACCCCTAAAATTATGCACTTACTTAATCGATATTCATTTTCACACCACTTTCTTTTTTGTTAATCTTTAAGAGGATATGTGGGTTTGAAGTTAGAGACCACCTTGGCAAAGTTACATTAAAGGGAGCCATTAAAGAATGTTAAATCCTTATTCTGTGTTGAGTTTTAGAGACAAGATTGCACACTTGATGTCAAGCAGTAGGTAAGGGTCTGACCAGCATTGCATGGATTGACTGCAGTGGGCTCACAATATTAGACATACTTAGATACTCTTTACACTCGAGTTGACCTTTTTGCAGGTAATATATTTACACTATTTACACTTGTTTGCAGGTATAGGTAATACTAGCAGTAAAACCCTTGTCAAACTCTGATATTTATATATCCAGATCTAGGTGATCATAGTTAACAAAAGAGAGCATGTCTTAAATGATACAATCACAGATGTATAGGAGTTAGATTTTGAACTTTAATACAAGTTCAATAGTAATTTGTCTACTTTTAACAACTGTCAATATATTTTCTAAGTCGGTTAAGTTAAACGTTAACTCCAGTTACTCATTTCAAAACATCTATCTTGAAATATGTACAAAATAATATGTATTGGACTAGTATACAGAATTTTCTACAATAAAGCAAACAAAGAATGACAATATTACTTTTTTTCAAATTTGAAGTAACATGAACAGTTCTTTTAACACTACGTCTATGAAAGATATTTGCATGAACTTTATGAAATTCAGCATAGTACCTAAGGGGAAATGGATAACATTTTTTTT
>JAUUEB010286023.1:0-13017 GCA_032362205.1 Clione limacina
TTTTAAGCTTGAAAATGTCTTAGAATGCTCTAATTTTGCAACATTTATCACCCATTTTCAAAAAAATTCTGGGGGGGTGCCCCCAGACCCCCTACATCAACTCAGGCGCTTCGCGCCCTTGGTTCAGGCGCTATGCGCCTTCAGTTTGTACGCTACGTCCCATAGTCCTCTTCTGCAAGACGGTTTGCACCCCCCCCAAAATTTTGATGCTGGATCCACCACTGCTGTTAGCCATGCTGATTTTCCTTGATCCCTATTGCATTGGACTACCTTCCATGAGACATGGTCAAATGCCTTTTCTAGTTCTATATAGTACAAGTATACGTTTTTTCTCTTTGCAAGCATTTTTTTATTGCCTCTGGTAGATAATGAGGTTTGCCTCCATGGTTCTCTTTCCTGGCATAAAGCCAAACTGCATAACATCAATGTTGACAGCGTGATGTGTTGCTCAATGGTTCTTTAAAAAAAATGAGTGTTGAAGTAGTTTGAGGCCTTTATTAACTTTATAATTTCCTCTTTCCATTGCGTCACCCTTACAGGGCTGCCAAGTGCCCCTCATTTCGCGGAACAGTCTAGTATTTAAGGGTTGTGTCCCTCCTGCAAAACAATAAAAACTTTTTTTGTGATAGGTTGTCACAGTCATCAGCATATCAATGAAACGGCAAGTTTTGTCAGTGTCAAATAGTGCCTAGTAATCAAAGCGAATGAGTTTGTTCAGATCACGAATTTTTTACTTTAAAGAGCAAAATCTGTTTCATTTAACAAGTTAGAATTCTTCGCACTTTTTCTGAAAAGTGTCCCTCATTTCCACTTTACGAACTTGGCATCTCTGCTGAGTTTACAAAAACTTGGTCATGCATTGTCAAATCATCTGAACCAGATCAGACTAGGTTCTATATTTGTAGTAAAACGGAATTTCATTAGGTCAACAAGGTAAAGGTGATATCGAGCAACACTAGACACGTCAAAAGCACAAAAAGCTCGTCTAAACTTCATTTGCTAGTCGTTTTGCATCAGTGCCCCTTTAGAAGCTGAATTCAAATTCACTAGTTTCCTTGTTGAATACAGCTTTCCTCTTGCTTCAATTTTGTGAAATAAATCTTTAGATTTGATTGCTTATGTCCAGTATTAAACTTGTGGTTTGGAAGACAGTATCAGGTCAGATTTTGGCCCCCTAATCGTCTTTCTGTGGTCACCCTTAATGGGTTGAGGGTACCACTTTCTCTATTCCTTACATATTTGGGGCAGCGATCTGTATCCAAATCTGGACTTTTCAGAGAAAAACTCTTATTTGTGCACCCTGTTGTTACAGCATCAAGAAAATATATATTCTTTTGGGGATTTCAATAATAATAATATTTGTTGGATTGTCATGAAATAATAACGAAAATCTTAGGGTTGAAAGACAGTTTCGGGTCTGATTTTATCTTTTTAACCTTAATCTTATTTGGGTCAGCGATCTGTATAAAAATGTGGACTTTTACAGAGAAATTTTAAGGCATCAAGAAAATATGATATTCTTTTTGAGAATTCAATAATATTGTTAAATTGTGATGGAAGTACATATGGCCCATGAAATTGTGTAAAGACATGACTTGAAAACTATGTGTATAATCAACAAGGAAGATAGGGGTTGTGATAAATATAGTTTTGTCTGAAGTTTTATCTATCTGCTGTCACAGTGCATGCCTACATACTTTCTTTTTCTTTTGGAGTCAGCTAAATTTGTAATTCAGCTTACTTTTGTGGTTGGTTGTGTTTTAGCTTTTGCAGTCAACCACGGTACTGATTATACTGAATATCTTTAATGTTAATGTACCTTAAAATTGTGTTCATAAGTAGGCTATTTACAAAGGCTAGCCTCTGTTTATAACTCTTGTTAAAAAAAGTAAGCTCCATTTTTGTTTCAACAAAATGTATAAAGTGCGTTTTGTCATGGAGTCCTTCATATATTCTCTTTCTTTCTGTGGTCACCCTTAATGGGTTGAGGGTACCACTTTCTCTATATTCCTTTCAAGTATGCTAATGTGACTATAAATGCTTTATTTTTAGGAACATGAAGAAGGGTGTGAGCACAAACTAGTGCCATGTTCCCAGTGTGGGGATCCTGTTTCCAAGGGCAACATGGAGAAGCATCAGACAGAAAAGTGCAACAAGAGGGTTGTGGACTGTCCTAACTGTAAACAAAGGATGACTTTTGATGAACAAGAGGTGAGACAAACATCTGCATTAATGATAATTAGGTAATTAATTATCATGGATATCAGATCAGGCTGTCTCTGTCTACATTCCATTAAGACATATTTAATTAGGTCATTAATTATAATGAATATAAATAAGTACATACCATTAGTGCAGCACATGCTATTTCTGTAAATGCCACTCTTTAAAGAATGACACCAACAGTGTGTTCTATGACGTCAAAGTAAATAGAAAATATGTAAAGTTGATTTTATGAATAATTTGGAGTTTTGGCTAACTAAGGCTATGACGATATTTGTTGTCTTGAAACTCCTGCACGTCAGTCCACACCAAAAGGCCTGACGTGTGGGAGTTCCACAACAACGAATATCGTTGCCTAAGGTTAGCCAAAACTCCAAATTATTATGAAACATGCTTTCAAAGTGCACTCTTGAATCAAAAGATTCTTTTTCCATAAAGCTGATTTTAGATATCAATTAATGTGTTTTTAAACAGTCTTTCAGAAATAACAACAGGTGTATGTCTGACATCTTATTTTTCCTAGGCAGGGGAATTTTTTTTTTACCTTCTACAGTATGTGAGCAAGCTTTATAGCTATGAACAAGTTACATCATGGCCAACATGAAGTTTCTTTTAACTGATCTTTGAAAAAGTACATTTAAGTGCAATGCCCAATATTCTTGTACTTGTATTCTTTGTTGATTATTTACCATGTTATCACATGACTATTTTTCCAGAAACACAAAGATGTCTGTCCAAACGCTCCCATCAAATGTGATAAATGTCAATTGTCACTTCCACGTAGTGAGGTAAGTTCAATACATTTCAACCTTCCTGTCAATACTAAATATTTAATTCTATATATTTTTCTTGATTGTACCCCCATATTTTGATTATTACAACAAACAAGATATTTTGAAATTAGTCACTTCTCACAAATTTGCTTTTATGGACAGCACAAATAGGTTATAGACTTACTTTCCAAAAGTGGGTACAATTTGTACCCGGGGGAAATGGAAAAATCCGCATGTTTGAATATTTTCTCACAAAAATTGTATAAATATCAAGCTTAAACCAACTGAGATGGATTCCTTGCAGCAAATATTATGTCTTCATCTTAAGATGGATCTACTATCTTTATGCATTTTTTTTTATTTATGGACGTTCTAATGACAAACACTGTACTCGGGGAAAAATTTTTTTGGGAAAATAAGGTCATAGATTTCAACGTATTTTTGGTGCATTTTCACTAAGGCCATATCAAAAAAGCAATATATTTTCATCATTTTTTTCCCAAAACACCCTTTTTCTGTCTCTGTCCCCAGGGCTCCCAGTGGATTACTTTCTAAAAAAATAATGACTTCAGTTTGCGCATCCCGCAAGCACCTGATTTGTCTTTTGACAGGCCCTCTGGGGAATTTAAAATAGTGGTTTCAAATACCTTTGAAGCCTTGAAGTCTATAAAAGTGTGAAAAAAAAATATTTAGAAAAACATGCCTTGGCATAATCCTGATGTTGACGATGATGAAAATGTATTGTTTTTTTTATCTGGCCTAATAGGCCTGTAGTTGGAAGCCATGTCACTCATTTTATTGTGTATAACAACATTATTGTGTGATTGCAAGACAGAGTTAAAATTGTTTTTGTGCTAAGAACTGCAGGTCACATTTTGGCCTCTGATTATTTTTTTCATCCCCTTCCCTCAACTACTCTAAATAGCCAAATAGATCTTCACCCACCCCCGTCCAATTTATTTTCTACTTGAAATTTGTGCTCACCAAGCTGATGGGATGGGGAATGTGCTGTGTGCTCTCTATTATCTTATGGACTGGGGAATGTGCTGTGTGCTCTCTATTTTCTTTGATGGACTGGGGAATGTGCTGTGTGCTCTCTATTTTCTTTGATGGACTGGGGAATGTGCTGTGTGCTCTCTATGCCTTCATGAAATGATATCATATCTTATTGCACAATCATAATGAAAATGTAACATTCTGTTTTTATGTACACAGATGGAAAGACACAATAACAGTGAGTGTACTCACAGAGAATTTGAATGCCCTGCACCAGACTGTAAAGTGAAGGTGAGATTTTCAGCCTTTTTTTTCTATTATTTAGGGTCAAGTGCTTAAATCAAGGGTGTAAATTCTTCAGGCAAATTCAGGTAGAAATGAATTCTCAGAATTTTCCAGTAATTTATTCAACGATCAAAATTATAATTTTTTTTCTTATACTGAACAGTTTCATGGTTGCCAAATTTATATTGTTGTGATTTTGGATTTATCTATTTGTGATTGGATTTTCAAATTTTAAATTGAATTTTCTGAATTCCCTCCTGGCTTAGCTGCTGGATTTGTTTCCTAAGTCATTAACTACATCATTTAAAGTAACCTTTTGTAGCAATTTAGCCCTGTAACTTTGATTGCATTCATACTTACTTCTATATTGTTGCAATTGTGCCAGGAAGGGTTATTTGACTTGTATAATAGCAATAATTTCAAAGCTTACAAAGCCTCTGTTACCCCCCATCGGGACTCTTTCCCTCAAAACTGCAAGGGGACTCCGTAGTTTTTCAGTCAATTTCTTGATTGACCATTTACACCCCTGTTAAATTGCTACTGGATACAATTTGTGTGCAAGCGTTTTATTTTAGATTGAAATTCATTGGATTTTTGCAATTTTCATGATCAACTCTAAAAATAACTGAGGTGAGAATTGTTTAATACCTGTAGGGGACAGCCGAATCTTCACTTTATAGATACATAAAATGAAGTATTTTACTTAAATTGCTAGTGTCTATGAAGAATATATTAGAGCACAATCATTAAACTATTCTTTCTGTAGGGCTTATATTTTAAAGTCTAGCAAAAAATATGTGAAGATTCAATTTTGACCAATTGGCTCTTGTTTTTTTTGGACCTGCTTTCTTTTAACAATTCCCTTGGCATTCATACCAGCTTACCTACTAAATCAGTGCCACCTCAATCATCTGGTGGGTCATTCCACAGAAATGTCAACCACGTTTTGGCGCGCTGCGGCTATAGTCAATCAAACAAGATTTCCACAGAAGTTAAACAATGCTCTTGCTTGTTTCTTGTCACTCAATTGTGTCATTACTCTGACATTGAAAGAATAACACATTGCTACCAACATTTTAATACATTGTTCATAGCTGCCACATGTTCCTTCAAAAACTGATTTTGTTCTTATTGGAATGTATGATTTACTGTATAAGAATCATATTATATTATGATTTACATAGAGGAATCCTTATTTTGGTTTCAAAACTTAGCAGCTTTGCATAGTTTAATCAATGTTACTTTATATTAATTCATAAAGGAACCCATTTTAGCCAAAGAAATAGTAATAAGCGGCTGTAAAAAAATGTTATTTTTTATTTTAAACTTTTTTTCAATGTTTTTTTATTTGTTCAGATGCCAAGACATCAATTTTCCAACCACTTCACCAAGAACACAGAGAGTCTGCCTAAACACATGTTGTTCCTATTTGAACAAGTAAATCAGCTGACCTCACAGATAGACAGACTATCTGTTGACCCTGCTGTTGTTGCTGGAGCACTAGGTGGAGCATCTGTGCCTCACTTTACCCATCATGATGGAGCCAGTCCATCATCAGAGCAGACCAGTGTTAATGTTATTGATGTCGTTGGGGCAGAGGGAGAGCAAGGTATGTTGATGTGCACATATTATTTTGTAATTTATTATTACCTTTTTATCAGAGAAACAAACTACATTTTTGGGGAATTTGTTATTTTTGTTGATGAAAAGAATAAATGAATGATATTTTTTCATTAGAATTGAGTTTTGTATTTAAAAACAGCTTTTCTACAGAAAGATTAATCATTTCTATTCAAAAATCCAAGATTATGATTCATTTAGAACGAATATCAGAAAGTCTCTATTTTTCTTATATAAAGAGATATCAACACCAAAAACAAAAACTCAAGCTGTCTCTCTTCCAATTTGACTATAATACTAGGTCATTGATTTAGAGGATGGTTTAATTTGCAAACACAATTTGACTTGTGCTAGTTTTTCTTACGTATGTGATTATCTTTCAAACATCTAATCTCTCAAATTCAGATGTCAACGATATTTCTGTCATTTAATCGTATTTACAGATACATTGTTATACTGTTTGATGCATGTTTTGACTTGAAAAGTGTGACTATAATGATTTATTTAGGTGTAACCTTTGCATAAATCGAGGACCTGGTGTATGAAGATGTACCCAGTGTTTAAATAATTACCAACTTCACTTAGACTTAGATGCTCACAATGTCTACTTGTCTCCAATTTTCTCTTGTTTACTAAGTAACTTTACCAATGAAAATTTGTTTATTTTACCAGTATCCAGAAGTCCTGCTCAGCAGCAATATGTCAGAGAGCTACAACAGAAGCTGAAGCTCCACGAGGACCTGATGTCTGTGTTGCACGGGGAGATCCTGCGCTGTATACAGCATATTGAGGCACTGTCAAGGGAGCTGGCGGACAACAAGAAGTTTGTGGTTGATGGAAACAGCAAAGTGCAGGTGAGACAACTTTTCATAACTCTTTCACATCTTTTACAAGTCCCACACTGTCATAAGATTTCATCTCAGTTCCGGTCTCTCCATTTGTCAACAACCATACCATTTTTGACTTAAGCCATTTTATAAGCATTTGTACACTCAAAACATGTGTTAAGCTGAACATGTTTTGGGCAAAAACATGAGTGTGTTAAAAGCAGTTAACTTCGTTCGAGGTTAAAGCGAATGATCAAGAAGAAGAAGATAAACATTTGTCAGGCTCAACAGGGGGGTGTAATGCTGTGTAACTAACACAAGTTCAGTCCTCAAGGTTTGAGAAACTTGACGCAGTTGATAAATTTTCTATAAAAGAAAGATTTGAGGGTGCAGATTTCAACAGTTTGTCTGTAATTTTAGTAATAATTATAGAGATGCTTTATACAGGGTAATATTTCAAATCTGTCTTGCTACCACCTTGAATAATGCAGAATTTTCTTTTGAATAATTTGGTACTAATATAATAAAAATCGGACAAAAACTGAGAAGGTTCCCCCAAATACTGTTTTGGGGTTGGCGGGTTGGACGCTAGTTTTTCCGATATAAGTCAATAACTTAAGGAGGAAAATTTCATATACTTAATTCAACCTTAATGTCAATATATTTGTGTGAATAAGCCAGACAAAAATGTGCTTCCCCAAACCTTTTTAAGGGAGTTTGACTGTATTGCATAATAATTTTAAAAGAATTGTTTGTTTTTTGTCCAAACAACGGCTTTTATTTTATCTTTTTAAAGTGAAGGTTTAAAAGATTTATTTTTTCTCTTTAAATCCTTTCAATTTTGTCACCTAATAATTGAAAGCTATTTAAGAAAAATGTCTGATTCTTAACTGTTCTGCTATTTTGTTATTCAAGGTTCTTACAGTGAAAGTTGATGAGATGGCACGCAGGATAGAGGAGGTGAACTCCCATGTGAACCCAACAGCCACAACCACTGGCAGTATCATCAACTCACATGATGGCTCTGTGGTGTGGCGTGTTGATCAATTTAGTCAGGTGCGCAGGGCCGCTGTCAATGAAGAGAAGCTGGTTCATTCATCCCCGTCTTTCTACATTCACCCTATGGGATACAAAATGCGGCTGCGAATGTTTCCCAATGGGGATGGAGCAGCTCGTGGCAATGCTGTTTCAGTCTTTATGCAGCTACAGAAGGGAGACTGTGATGAATTGG
Organism: Clione limacina; assembly: GCA_032362205.1. NCBI lineage: Eukaryota > Metazoa > Mollusca > Gastropoda > Pteropoda > Clionidae > Clione > Clione limacina. Next base: position 7,956 of record JAUUEB010286023.1, read on the forward strand.
TGCCTTGGCCCTTCCTTGCAAGGGTGAGTTATCTATCATTTCTTTTTATACACTGACGCTTATTCTTTTTACTAAACTTTTTTCAATTGATTATCACTTTATACCACAATGAGCTTATTATTGTAAGGGAAATAAATGTTGTAAATAGGTTCTGTACTTATGATTACTTAATTTTACAGTTAATTCCCATTACTAGAATGATAATAAGCACATGATTTGTGGCCCCCACAAATTCCACATGCCGAGCTGAGTTCCGCGAGCTAGACTATGCGTATCCACCCTCCACGGCTCCGGCTCCAATTCCCTGACTCTGGTGATTTGTTTGCCTTTTGCTCTATCTCTCCACATGACATTTTAACCTTTTATGTCATCTCTGAATTTAAGAATAATTGTCACTTCTCTCTCGCTTTTTCATTTATAATAAAGAAATCACATGTGAAATTATGTTTATTGAGACCGTCAAATTGTTTTATTACCTTATCAATTTTAACAAAATATAATTCTCCTTGGTTTTTCAGGTGTACATGATGTTGGTTGATCAGAAAGAGTTTAGGAACCACATTGTAGATTCCTTCCAGACGAGGCCCAACCTGCAAGCCTTCAAACGTCCAACAGGAGACAACCCTGCCTCTGGCTGCCAAAGCCTGGTGACTATGGAGCGCTTAGCAGTCAGCCTGCCCACCTATGTTATCAAAGACACCATTTTTATCAAAGTCTTAGTGGACTTTGAACCGCAGGTGCCTGAACGGATCCTCAACCTTGATCCCAAGACGACGACTGCAACGGCTCGCCGATAACTTGTGCACCAAATAGTTGGAGAAAGTGTTACAGAACTTTTATCCTTCGCCCTTGGAGAAGACTACTACAATACGTTATGGTGCAAACTCAAAATGACTTAGTTGACATTCTGATATTCCTGGATTTATGCCCAGTCGGCCACCTTCATTGCCATGCTTGAGTACCAAAAACTCAAATACTGGTTGATATGTTATGGGGATGGAAACGTGGAAAGAAGATATTGGCTGGTCACATTGGATTTTGTAAGAGCCATGAGATTTTGAACAGTGAACTGTACATAGTCTGTACTATATACAAGAACCATATATAACAGGAGAGATAAGTTTGAAGAGAGAAGCCATAAATAATGAATTGATAATTGTGTTTGAGAAGAATGGGCAACAGTAGTCTATGCTTAAATGTGTGGTCATTGGCACATCTTGATCAACTGAAAACTTTGATTGTACATTCTCATGTCATCATTGTAACAAAGTCATGTTATCAGTGTAAAAAGCTCAGATGTACCTCTGTGTGTATGTACATTTATGTTTGTGTACATGTATGTGCTCTGTTCTGCCTGTTGACCTGCATTATGCAAATACACTCACAGAGGCAGGCCTATTATTTTAAAGTGAGCTCACTATGGCATCGTTTTGCCAGTTGAGTTTCTGGCAGATTGAATACTGAAGGCATAACATGAACATGCTGCTTTGATATGAGGCAGTCAAATTTCTGGAACGTAATTTGTATAGATGGAAGTGTATGTTTTGTGAAATTGTAAATTTTCATACGTTATCTTTGGTGCATTTAAATGATACATGAAAGTGGAGATTTTGGTAGTCATTGAAAGAGGGTGATTTTGACGTCTTGGTTATTGTTTAGAATGACCAAGTAGACACTAGATTCAAAGACCACTCAGGTAATGTCATGGACTCAGCGGTCCATAAAAATATAAATAAAACAAGGCACTTGTACTCATACAGTGAAGGACAAGGAATCAGCAGTCCTTAAACATACAAGTAAAGAGACAACAAAACATATTGTCAACTTTGACATCCACTCTTTACAGTGATCAAGGGTTCAAGATTACCCTCTCCTCCTCCGACTGCTGCCAAAATCTTCACATTTATGTTGCCAAACACCAAATATGTAATATTGCTTGGCAAGCTGAGCTTTTTTCACCAGTTTACTTTGGGACAGCCCTTACAAAATATGGCTTGATCCTGCCCAATTATTGGATGTATTTCATAAAATATGTTTCAGAATTTAAATTCTTCTATGATTATGAATCAACTTCCATCCTTCATACAAATTTGCATCAATCATTCACACAGAGTAATTTATAATTTGACTTACAAATTTTAAATCATTGTTTCATTGAAGTAAATGTTCCACATGTTGCACACGGCTGCTAATGGCATTCCTGCTGAGGTGATGTGTCACTGTTACAGGAACAAGGGGATTCCCCTTTGCTTGAGATAGCGGCCGTTAGCAACCGTGTGCAAGACTTATCATTGTAAAACTTTAGTTGCTTTCTTTTATTACACTGATTTATCTTCCCTTTATTTGAAGCCAGGCTGTATTATAGTAAATTACTAAATAGCATCCTAAGTTTGAATGATCATGTAAATGATGAGTGTGTACAACCTTATTAACAATTTGTTTATATATTATCCAACTCAGAATTAGTGTAGTTGATCAATATTTTGTAGCTTTCAAAGTAGTCAATTAACTCTTTAAAGTTATAAGGTCATACCACAGTATGACACCATTCATCTGTTAAAAAGACACCAGTTTTGTAAATAACTATGTATATTTTATTAGATTTGATTTGTTGAACACTGATCATGTTTTGAATCAGTTTGATTGATTGCTATGTCTTGTACTATGGAGAGCTAGTACAATTTATTTGATGCTGTAACCTTACATATAACACGCTGTGATGATACATTGATAAAACATGTTCCATGATTGTTTATTTTTAATCATGAATTGTAACATATAGAGGTCATAATGAACATGTGTACAGAACAAGTGCCACTTCATAGTAACTGCCAATATTCACCATTTCCACATTATATAATAACATCTGTACATAGTTGATGATTACTTTTGGTTTGTTTGATTTTCATTGTTGTTACATATATGCAGAATCTATTTGTAAAGTTCACGCTTCATATATACATACCTACTCAATTCATTATTTTTATTTTGTAGCCTTTCTTCATTTATGTGGTAACATTTGTGAAGTCGGAAGTCACTGGGGGCTTATGACAATGCTGTTACACATAGTTATGTTCACAAGGGTTTTACAACTTGGCCAGATTTAGACAGTAGGTCAGAGCGGCATTTCATCGTCATATAAATGTTTTGACAAAAATTTAGTTAAATGGTGCAAATTAAGGATCTTTTGAAGTTGACTTAGCATGTTCTCCATATGTCCTGATTAAATTTGTTCATAAAAATCATATACATTTTTTGGAGGAACATACAGTCAGTTTGCGTTCAAGCCTTTAGCCTATCTCATACAGAAGACTTGTCTTTGCTCTTTATAGAATTGATACTCTTCAGTTATATACTTTGTCTGAATGTGAACCATTGGAGCAGGGTACTAGAATCCCAGATATATGTATATGAGTACTTAAGGCTTGTAATTTGAAATCATAACCCGTACAGATTTTTGGTACACATACTACCATATCTTATATATACCTACCATAAAAAAGAGAATTTACACCACTGCCAGACATGGGTACAAAGCTGAAGCCCTGACACATCACCGAAGCCTTCATCTCAAAACATCACAAACCCGAAGCCGTCTCTAAAAAATAACACAAAGCCAAAGCCCTCGTTTTTAGAAAACTATAACAAGGTTAGGTTAAATCATCCTATTTCACTAAAACAAAGTGCTTTGTACCTTGTCAACAGTGTCTAGTTAACCTATTAACACTTTTGAATGGATTTGGAGCAAGAAAAACACCTATTTTAATGGAAAAAACATTCCAGGATTTTTGGAAATATCACAAAGCCGGAGCCTCTCTTTCAAAAAAGGACGAAGCCAAAGCCAGTCTTTGAAAACAGTATGAAGCCTTGACTTTTAAACTGCGGCTTTGCGAAGCCGAAGCCAGCTTCGTACCCATGTCTGACCATCGCAGTGATATCAACTTGAGCTGAAGTACCTGATGATTTTTGAAAATCGCAATAATAAAATCTTGTTACTTCTTAAGTCTAAATCTTTGCTTATAGAATAAAACACTTTTAATCACCATTGCATTAACCTTTCATGTTTTGTATTGAATTCTATAAATATATATTGATGGTCAAACTCGCTTAAACATAACAGAATTATTTTGGGAGCACAAATTTGTCCGGCTTAATAGTAAGAACACGTAACGTAGATAATGGGAGAAAAAACCGACAGTTTTGATTCTGTCCCGATAAAACCAATATCTGGCTAAAGCCTGGTCGGTTTAAGTGAGTTTGACTGTACTTAGTATCCTTTTGTAATGCAGTCTTTATGGAAAGAAAACATGATACCATCACAGTACTAAACCCCATACTGTCTAGGATTTTAGTACGTCCTGCACTCCCTGTATGAATTAGTCAACTTTGAGCGTTCTCCTTTAACAACCTGGATATCATCTGATCATTATACTCCAAGCTATACATCCATAATCTCTATAGAGGTTTTTTTTTTGTGGTTGGTCATCAGATTGCACCCACATCCAACTCTTCCTTTCAAACCTTTCCTTTTTTATAGATGGAAGCAGTTGGTCTTTGTAAATAATTATAGAAAAAATCACACTGTTTTCCTTATTACCTCTGTATGTTTTGATTGGCTTTAGAGTGTTCTGGGTGGTTTAAAGATTCATTAATAATTCGTATTGTTGAAATCATCATTTCTTCATGTTATTAAAATGTACAAACATTAAAGATTTGCTTCAGCTTCTTTGGTCATGTTGCCATTGCTTAGTTTCACATGTCTGTAAATGTACAACAATAGGGAGAGCATTAAATTTACCAGTTTGAAGACCTCTTACCATCTTGACATGTCCAACTAAACCACAATCATATTGTACAGTAGAAACTGCATACATCAAATGGCTTGGGAAACAAAGAAAGTTTTGATTTGGGCCTTTTTTGATTAACAGTTTTTAAATGTTCAATTTCAAGAAAGGTCGGACAAATTACACCAGGAGTGGGATTTGAACAGGGGCGGCCGGTTAGGATGTTCAGGGGGAACAACGTTCCCCCGCTTGAAACCAGTGGAAAAACTGCATATTAA
>JAUUEB010286133.1:0-13017 GCA_032362205.1 Clione limacina
TTAGTCTGATATACCAGGAATAAGATCCAAGGACACCTTGGCGGGTAACTGAATGGATTTTGATGTCGTGTTCACAATATTCGTTTTCATTTTTAGTTAAGGGTTTATAGCCTACAGTTACATGTCGCCCCAAGCAGTGCAGTGCTCCCTTTTTAAGGTGACCTTCGGGTTTGTTCAATATGTTGTCTGTTCTGTCCTTCGATTTAACGGAGTTTCTGCGTCACGTCTGTATTGAATCACACCAAGCGAGTAATGAATGACGCGACTGACAGGGGCGTGGCTAGGGGGTTTTGATGACGCACAATTACTCCTACGTGACGACAACGATCCTCATAGCAACATCTTTCTATCCTTCTTTTCATCTGTATTTTCACAAGACACGTTGAGTTTAAAATTACTAATTAAAAACAAAATTGATTGTTAAGTCACATAGTTAGATAGCTAGGTGATATAAGGCCGTTTACATAGCTTCTCACCAATCATCAGTATCACTTAGTGACATATCCCGTGGTTTTGTTGGTGTTTACAAAAAAGTAAATCGTCACTCATAAAAGATTTTATATAGATAAAAAACATATTATTTTAGTTAAGAATTTCCATATTATGTTAAAGAACTAATTTTTGTCAAGGAAACTTATTTTATTTTGGATCTTGTTGGTCTGGATGACTTAAAGGAGCACGTGCAAATAATGTAATGATAATAAGGCTGGGTTTTACATCGCTTTCACTTTGCCGAGATGATTGAATAAACAAACTGTAAAATAAGATCCAATCATTATTATACAGCATATCATTAACCAACCTTCAACAATCACAATATCTCCCTAACCAGATATATCTCCTTAACCAGAGATATCATCCTAACATTAGATATCTCCCTAATCCAAGATATCTCCTTAACCGAAAATATCTCCATAATCCAAGATATCTCCATAACCCAAGATATCTCAATAACCCAAGATATCTCAATAACCTAAGATATTTCCCTAACACAAGATATCTCCCTAACCCAAGATATCTCCCTAACCATAGATATCTCCCTAACCCAAGATATCTCCCTAACCCAAGATACCCCCAACACAAGATATCTCCCTAATCCAAGATATCTCCCTAACATAAGATATCTCCATAAGCCAAGATATCTCCCTAACCGAAGATATCTCCCTAACATAAGATATCTCCATAAGCCAAGATATCTCCCTAACCGAAGATATCTCCCTAACCGAAGATATCTCCCTAACATAAGATAGCTCCATAACCGAAGATATCTCAATAACCCAAGAGTTCTCCCTGACCCAAGATATCTCCATAAACTCGATATATCTCCTTAACCCTTATCTCCATAACCCGAGATATCTCCATAACCCGAGATATCTCCATAATCCAAGATATCTCCCTAACCGAAGATATCTCCATAAGCCAAGATATCTCCCTAACCGAAGATACCTCCATAACCGAAGATATCTCAATAACCCAAGATTTCTCCCTGACCCAAGATATCTCCCTAAACCCGATATATCTCCTTAACCCAAGATATCTCCCTAACACAAGATATCTCACTAACGCAAGATATCTCCCTAACCCAAGATATCTCCCTTACAACACAAGATATCTCCCTTACCCAAGGCCCTAACCCGAGATATCTCCATAACCCGAGATATCTCCATAACCCAAGATATGAAAACATAGGAGACCCTTATTGCCCTAAGGGAAGGCTCGTACTGTTTTTAATTAAAACACTGCCACAGGGTGATACTAACTTTAATCCTTTGGATATTTTCTTTTGTTTTTTAAAATACAATACAAATAGTTGTTTGTGCCATTTGTTATTGACAAATCAGGGCACTACGGAATTCGTGATTGATTGATATTTTATGTTGGTTGATGATTTTGTGAACGTTTGTTGCCGAAATAATTTTAAACCTGACTATTACAACTTTAGCTTTGCTCAGGCGCGTAGTCGGAAGGGGGGTATGGGGAATACCCTCATCCCATTTCGATTTTTAACTCATTTTCCATTGTATTGACACAAACCTGGGTTATCCCCCCTTTAAAAAAATACCGACTACGGGCCTGACTTTACTTCTTTTTGTGACCAGTCGATTCATTTTCTAAATTTTCCGTTAAAACGCCTCGTACACACCATTTGAAAATACTTGATACGCCCCTGTTGCCGTCCCTTATCTTACATAGTAAGCCTTGATAAAGATAATAAAACCTTAAAACATTCCAAATTTGCACAATAAAGTTCTCCCAAATGAAATAATCCACTTCTGTTTACGTAATCATATTGTAAGACCAGCAATGATCTGGGATATACATAATGCATGTCATGCATTCTTCTTAACTTAATTTATTATCCGACACCCGTAGCTGTGGGGACCATTATGCAACGCCCGTGTTTGTCTGTCTGTGAACACGATAACTCAAAAATATACAACTAATAGACGTTTAATCAAGTTCGATGTTGTAAATCAACACGACGAAGAACCATATTTAATTCTAGCAACATCTGTTGACAATTGACTGAGTAAAGGACATTTTTAGTATTATTCTATAAGCCTTTGGTACGAATTTCACTATTCTCCATTGTCATCTGAGCCAGTTTTCCTTTGTTCCGGAAATGTCTTGCGAATGTGTGTGCACGCCATTGAACGTATTGAACGCCCGTGAAAAAGAACATTATTTTCTTCGATAATTTACACTGTTCCATTTCTTCCTGTATTGTCTCTTATGGGCAGTGTCGTAGTTATTATGTAGTTTCCGTGTTATTTTGTTCTGTTTGATAGTTTTCAAGGTTGTTTTTCTTGACATATTTTGATAAGTTCTGTTCTTTTATTTTATTATCTAATTAATGCTCATGTGGTTTAGTTAGAAAGTGTTTTATTTTACATCGTGTCAGATTTTTACTCTATCTGAGTAATCATGTTTCTAGTTTCTTGATGTATCGTATTTGGAATGAGGAGTTGGAGATTATACTCACCCACGAGAACATAACAAGGCTTTCAGGGGTATTGTACTCAGAATAAGTTGAAGTATAGTGCATTAAATGGGGTGAGAAACATGCATAATATATAATTACGTCCCTTGGGGTAACCGAGGGTTTCTGTGAACCCCCACCCCAGTACTCAAACCAAGGTTTGTAAGACCTCAGACGAAATTTTGGGATCATGAAAAAATCCTGCACTAACAGGGGTAACGAATGTCATAGCAATAAAACTATCCTGAAATTGTATCATTTAAAAGGCTCAATATGGACGCTGACAGTAGAAATGTAAGTGTTTTTTCGACCTAAAACCACTTTCACAAGTTGAAGTTGGTCGACAATCTGGAACTAAGTGCCCAAAGAATATTGGTCGAGTCGAAGGGGAGGGGGTGCAAAGTGACTCTCAGTTCCCACCTATTTGTACTCATATTTACCCTTTGCTGCATTCATTATTTTCCTTTTCGGTTTTTAGAAGAATCTCTCCCTGTCTGGATGAATTGATTAGCACCCATTTCACTTACAACAAATTCAGAATGCTGATTGGAGAAATAGTGGTGTAAACATGTTTTGTTTACTGTCGGCCGTCGTTGATGACGTCAAAGAATATTTAATCTTAAGTTCTTTTCATCTCTTGTTGATTTCTTCTTACATACGCAAACGATGTGAAACTTGAAAGTTAACGATTTTAATTTTGAGTTAGAGAAACATACTCACTATTATGTGTTTTTTAAATGAGAAATTCTGTGACTTACTATAGGATAGGTCAATAAAAAGGTAATTTTTGTCGTCTTTTAAAAAGAAAATACTATATCTCACTTGGGTCTGACTGACAAGACGGATGTTTAGTGCTTTCACCTTCAATGTTTTTTGTCTTCACATTTATTTATAATCAATTGAGATGTAATAACCCATTTCTTCATATATTTTTATTTGATGGTTGAAATACAATCAATGTACCTCTGTTAGTCCATCTGTTGAGTAGGGCGCATTGCTTGCAAAGCTTTGGCTTCACATTTTAAGTTAAGAAATCAATACTGTTTGAATCAGGGAGCATCTAACCTTTGCTTTGGTATAGTTAGCAAGTCAATTGAAAAAAGATAAGAAGAAATTGTTTGAGGGTGAAACACAAATGATCTCTCTGATATAGCTATAGCTGTCACTTGTTGCACTTTTATGTTTCGAGATATTGCTTTATATAGGTCACATGTGTGCGTGTTCGATTGAACTATTTTTTTGCCCGACTCGTTCCCCCAGCCATTTTACTTAATAAAAGATAAAGATTATGATTTTGACCAGGCTCGTTGCCAGGATTTTGAAATGGGGGGGGGGACAATCTTGAATATTATCTAATCAATTGCTGACATTTTTTAAGAGATAAGAAATAAATTGTGTAGATTTAGAGCATTTTGGATCTCAAATGGGGGGAGGGGGGGGGGGGGGGAGACATTCTCCCAAGTCCCCCTGGCTACGCGCCTGATTTTGACAGAAGTCTCTTATGTTAGCTAAAGTGGTGTTGCTGATGTTTCATATTGATTGATTGTGGCCACACTCACCATTGATAAGGAAAAATCTGTTCGAACATGCAAGCGAGAATCAGTTCGATATGTTTGTGATTCAAGTGTAAAACCCTATACAATCCATCTATATGAACAAGATTTAAGATTTATATGTTTTTAAATTACATTTTTGTGAAACAGCAGTTCGTCTGAAAACCTGTTGTTCTAAAAACCTGTTGTTCTGAAAACCTGTTGTTCTAAAAACCTGTTTTTCTGAAAACCTGTTGTTTGAAGGCTGTGTACTTAAAACCTTGTTTGTCTCATATCAGGCCCATTATAGAAGGCCATAAATACTCCGTGTTTATCGAAATTACTTCATTTAGGTTCTGGATGTTTGTAAGAGTGTCTAGTCATGAAAAATAAAGGAAGGGTGAAAAATCGATTTTTGACATGTGAGACATGCGGAACCTTTTTATGGGGAGTGTCACGAATATAAAAACGTAATTGATGTTCCTAAACAAGGTGTGGTGTAAAATGATAATTGCTAGTTATTAAACTACTCATGTAATATTGTTCATTGGAGCATTGTATTACATTAATTACATCGAATATTTGTTGCAGAACACAGTGCTTGATTAAGTGAGTCAAGAATTTGAGAAAATATTCAGAGAGATTCTCTCTTGAGGATTGTCAATGTCTTTGAAGATAGGAATGATACAATGAAAAATATATGTCTCCATTTTACATAGTTGTTTTCTTTGGTTGATTATTTATACTTTGTTAATTAGAAAGTTGACTCAAAAAAGTAATCATATAACTAGATAAGGTTATGCAATTCTGTTTTTACATATTTGTCATCAAAGAAAAATAACTTTGAAGGGAGATAGAGGATTGATATTAGCTTATAGTAATGATGAGACAGATTCATATCTCTTGAGTTGGTCTGTTGACAGGCAAAATGCGGCCAAGTGGCCCCACATTTTCAAAAAGATATTGTGGATACATTTGTGTCAGGTCCTCTGGCAAGATTTCTGTGTGTTATTAATCTGGATCAATTGTCACTTTGTCTGAGACAAGGAGGTTCTTCAGATTACATAAGTTTAAATAGATAAGTTATCATTTGTGTCAAATTTTGTTACAAATATCATGTTACAATGAATAGCAACTAAAACACTTAATGAGTCAAGTATTTCTGGTCGTTTTAAGTATGAAAGTAGTTATGCCACATACATACACACCCCTCCGTTTTTTGTGCAGGCGCAGCAATGATTTAAAAAGGAGAGGGGACAACCTTGACTTGTACATTTTTAAAAATTAGTTATAAATGTTGAAAATCTAGAGCATTTTGGACCTCAAAAGGGGGAGGGGCATTCATCCCCCTCTCTATGGTAGCATGTTTCATAGGCAGTTCAGGAGTTTTGAAAACTGAACTTCTATTTTATTAATATGTTCCTTGAGTTATTTTGATTTATTCTATGATTGATCAGTAGTTAGTCTCTACAAAGTTTTTAAATAGCTCAACATATTTACTCAAATTGATCTCTATTGATATCCACAGGTTTTCATCTGTATGACAAGCTTCCCCATGTTTTCCCTGAGAGTTGCCTGCTCATCACCCTAGGTATTGGTGTTGGTTTAACATTGTACTTCACTGGCACAGCTGACAGTACCCAGTATTCCTTAGATGCCAACACCTTTTTCCTCTTCCTTCTACCGCCTATAATATACGATGCTGGATATCATATGCCAAATCGTGCCTTTTTCAACAATCTAGGCACCATCTTGTTATTGGCTGTGGTCAACACACTGTGGAACACTGTTGGCATAGGTATGTATATTATTTACAATAGCTTTCTATGTACTGGGTGCAGTAATTAATGTAACAAAGGATGTAATGTGAATGGTTACCATTTATTTACTTTGTTGATACATCTTATGTATTATGATCACCTATTCAATCAGTTGTACTCTAGATGCCTCACACATTATCATACTGACTATATGGACCATTGTTGACAGAACACAGGTTTACCCTCACACAAATCTTCTTACTGCTATATTCAGGGATGGGGGAGTCAAGAGTAGGAAGTTGGAGAATTTGGGAAGAGTCAAATTCGGTGAAGCAATTAAGGAGGTCGGAATCAGATGAAGAATTAGGAAAGAGTCAAAGTCGAAGCCAGAAAAAAAGCAAACGATAGAGGGCAAACAAAGGATGGGAGATAACTGCAAGTACTAGTTTGGGGTTTGATGTCTTTACCAAGCATTAGTGACTTACTGATTCTGATATAGCAATCTTATAATGATAGCATTTTAAGTGTCATCGAGGTTGTCAAAAACAGATTGCAATGTTTATCGTTTTAACAAATTATGACCAATCTCTAGAAAAATAAAGAACAGTGTAATCTTTCATAACATCCGCAATTGTCGCAAAACACCATTTGTTCATCATGTGACTGGATCAAAACATTCAAAGTTTTAAAACTCTCCAGTTCTTGAAATTATAACTTTTCTATCGCAGTGTAATCGGTTTTATGGTAATCAGATCTGCAAGTTACAATACTAACTGGTCATTAAAACACAGTTGCTCCAACATTTGAGATCTTAAAAAATCCTTAGAAAAGGTCTCTTGTGATGACAACCTGATCCTACATATTAAATGATGGGGTTAAGATATAAAGACCCTTCTCATAAAGACCCACCAATGGACACAGGTACAAGCCCATGGAAACGCCTGTTTTATGAAAAAAGTATTAAAATAATTACACACATACCTTTTCTACACCTTTTTGCATTCTGTTTTAATGTAAAAATGTGCAGAAAAAGTATGTATGAAAATATTTGTATACTTTACTCATATTTGAAAACCTCCTATGAAACTTCCCCTAAAAAATGAATTTAAATTCCAGGTCTTGGTCTGTGGGGCATGTCTTATCTGGGCTGGATCCATCAACATATCAGCATTCTTCACTGCTTTGTCTTTTCTGCTCTGATATCTGCTGTGGATCCAGTGGCCGTGCTGGCCATCTTTGAGGAGATTCAAGTCAATGAGATCTTATACATCATTGTCTTTGGAGAGTCCCTGCTTAATGATGGTGTCACTGTTGTAAGTCTTTTTCAATTCTTTTTTTTTGTTGCAAATATGCTTTGAAAATAAACTAAACAAAACTATATCTCATTCAGGAATAGTAAAAAGTTGAACCACCAGATACTAATGTTGATTATTTGCTGTAGGATTTGATTGTTTAGGTTTATTAAATAAAACTTTAGTCCCATTGAAAGAGGGTAGCGGAAGAGAAAAACACCAGCGTTTGTTTGATTTAAATCAAGCGATTTTTTTGATTTAAATCAAATGAATTTTTTGAAAAAAATCCATGATTTATTAATATTATTTACTTTCTCTCAATTAAAAAGTTATCTGTAAACTAAGGCATCGAAAGTTACATATCAAATTGATGTAAAAATGAGTTTTTTGTATCCTTAACTTAATAAAAATCTAATAAATATAAAAAATCATGATTTAAAATCAATTTATTTGATTTTTTTTAAACAAAAAAAAAGCCAACCCTGAAACCAACACCTGATTGTATCTGTTAGTTTGAAGACACTTCAAATGATTGTTGAGAGGTGAACTGATTGCCTATGAATGTGTCCATGGTGTGAGTTGCGCTCTAAGATAAAGATAAAGATAAAGTCCCATTACAAGCTGTCAAAAATCAATTTGAAATGAGTCAGGAAAATGTGCAGTGCTGTAAGGTGATAAGAAGTTGACTGCCTTAGATAATCACACACTCACGATTTTAACATATGAAGTGCAAATGTTTTTCTGCTAATCATTAAAAATTCGTAGTGAAAAGCATTTTTTTTTTAAAAAACCCAGAGCATGTAGTATGTGGAAGTGCCCTCCTCTGTGTGTACAAGATAAACAAACTACACATGTCGAGCCTAGCCTAAACAATCAGTTAATATGCTTAAAGGGTTATAGCACAAGCTACTTGTTATTCTGGTCTGTTCTCCAAAAACAAACTTCACAAGTCCTAGTTAGCACATGCTTATATCAAACATGCATCATTTTGGGTATTTACATAGTGGCCTTATGGCTTTGACATTTAGGTGATAGTTGAATGTCATAGTGTCAAACAAAGGTTCTTGTTTTTTTTAAAGTCAATATATTCATTAAGGAAATCCCAGTCTTTGGTTGTTAATGCATAAAAAAGAGGTAACAAAATAGGAAGAAAGGAAGTTATATTTCAGAATATATGACACCTTTTGTACCATATGTCCTGTGCTGTTATGAAGAAGTAAGCTATGCGTTTAATCTCCAATGAATGAATTAAAGTAGTTGATACATGTAAATAAACAAAGAACTTGGCTGCCTTAAATATTTCACACTTATTTTTTTATCATGTGAAGTGCAAAAGTATTTTAATGTTAATTATTAAAAATTCATAGTGAAAAGCATTTTAGCTAAACCAAGAGTCTCCTGTATAATATGTGGAAGTCCTCTACTCCATGTGTGTGCTTGATAAACAAAGTACACCTCAAGCCAAAAATCAGTATACATTGACTTAAAAGGTTATAACACAAGCTACTTGTCATTCTGTTCGGTTCTCCAAAAAACATGTTTACAACTCCTTTTTAGCACATGCTTATATCAAACACGCATCATTTTGTGTATTTACATAGTGGCCTTATGGCTTTGACATTTAGGTGATAGTTGAATGTCATAGTGTCAAACAAAGGTTCTTGTAAAAAAGTCAATATATTCATGAAGGTAAATCCAGTCTTCCGTCTTAATTGCATTAGAAATGGGTAAAAAAATAGAAAGTGATATGACAGTTGAATGTCATAGTGTAGAAGAATGGTTGTTGTTGTTTTCAAAGAAGTTAATATAACCATTTAGGAAAATCTAGTCATGGTTTGTAATTTGCATTACAAAGGGGGACCAAATTGAAAGAGAGGAAATACTGCTTAAGGGTGTGACACCTTTTGTATTATATGTCATGTGCTGTAATGAAGAAGCAAGTTATGTATTTTAAAAGATCTCAAATTAATTAAATACACTAATACATGTAGATACGCAAAGGAAATAAAACTTACATTCAATAGTTTTCTGATATATATTTAGCTAATGATGCATGTTTACTGCCACTCACTAATGAAGTAGTAAGTTATGCATTTCTTCAAATATCAAATGAATTCAATACAATAATATATGTAAATATGCTAAGGAACATTACATCTAAAATAGCATTCAATAGTTTTCCAATTTAGCATTGTATAATTTTCTTATTTTCTTTCATAAGATCATTAGTTAAACTATTACAAACAGACCAGAACAATACAACACAACAATTTTTCTTTTAAACTAGTATTGAAACATTTATTCAAATTTTATCAGTACACTGATATTATATTGCCATAATATTTATAGCAAACAGGTTTTGCCACTAGGGCCTCTTCAGTGCTTAACAGAATATTAAAGTAAATACTAGCTTTGGCCAGTGGCACATGCTTACTGCCACTCTCCACTGACTTGCTCCTCAGTAGAGGAGAAAATTTTGGACTTTTTTGTAACTTTGTGACATAATACAAGCCAAAAGATAAAGTCTCAAAAAATATTGTAAATTATACTTGGGAGTTGGGAGTAATAAAATGGGGGTGTTAGTGTATTTTTGTTTATGCATGGATTGCAGGATTTTCATAAGGGAGGGGACAAATCGGCGCCAATTTTAACATCATTCAAAAGCAGTAATATGAATTTATGCATGGTTCTCAATTTAATTTAGAGAGCATGAATGCCATGATAAGCACACAGCTTTTGAATGTTTTTATGTGATTGGTTTGTATGCAATGCTGTAATATGCGATTTGTTTGTATCTAATATACGATTTATTTCAATATTAGGTGCTCTATCACATGATGCAAGGCTTTAACGAGATAGGTGAGGACAAGCTACAAGCTATTGACTTTACCATGGGACTAGCTCAGTTCTTTATTGTGGTAATAGGAGGGACATTCATTGGAGTTATCTATGGTTTGGTTGGAGCTTTCATCACAAAATTTACTGATCATGTCAGAGTGTTGGAGCCACTTTTCATCTTTGTCCTAGGATACCTGGCTTATCTAACAGCAGAGGGCCTGGAGTTGTCCGGTATTTTAGCGTAAGAACCAATACATCATCATATTTCATTTTTTATTTCTTAAAAGCTTGTAATAATTCTGTCTAGTGTGACTCTTCTTCTTCTTTACGTCTGTAACTGCACCACCAAAATAAACCAATTATCAATATTATGGACAAGCTTTAAATAGCTGTAAGGTGGATTGAACATGGCGAATGAATTGTGTTAAACAGTCACTAGTACCCTCAGGAATGGTAGAAGCCTACAGGTCAATGATCTGTGCCATTCTTTTCGAGGGAGCTGTGGCAGAGTGGTTCCTTGTTTAACGCAATTGGCTTCCATTTGTTTGTGTGTGGGTTCTAGTCTCGCAATGGGCTTGAATTTTTCAATTCCCCACAGCTCAGGAACGCTTGAGGTAATGACAGTAAGTGTTATAAATTGAACCATCCTGGTTGTGAGTGGAATTATTCACATCACATTTCACTATATGCAGTTTAAGCATTTATAAGAGTCACTTCTTCTTCTTCTTTGAGTCATTTGTGTATCCTTTATCTTGAAAGATAATCTTTATATCCTAAGTTTTGGTCTAACATATATATAGAAGTATAGTAGTTTTCTGGTTCCTTTTTAATTGATTAAACAAGGACAGGGTCACTGTGATTGTTTTGTCCCCTGGAATTGTGACCCTGTTGCCCAATTCTAAAAAAAACATCTCGCCAGTAGAACTTTTGTCAGTGCAAAAGTTTGTCCTTGAAGGTGTAATCCTGGGCAAACAAATTCAGTCAGTAAATTCTTCTTGTTGACCGAGTTTTGCATTGTTTCTTGGTCCATTTTTAATGCATGTAATTGTGACAATAACATTGCAAGAAGAGGGAGCGTAGCAATCCAAGCGACTTATTGAAGGAGCTTAGCAATCTGGAATTCTAATTTACCATATCATCCATTAGTAAACAAAATGTGTGTGATTGTGATGATATCATTGCAAGAAGAGGGAGCGTAGCGACCTTAACGACAAATTAAGGGAGCGTAGCGACCCGGAAATCTTGTTTGCAATAACATCCGTTAGTAAAAAAAATAGATTTTGTTTTCATTGATACCAATTTAGTTTAATTTGAATTATTCTTGCCTGGGAAAAGAGTATTTGTAATATATCAGCTTTTGAGAACCTGTTTATCAAAATCTGTCAAAAAAGTCACCTTTGTCAAATGCAATTAAAATAATAAGTCAACCATTAAAACTGACACAACACTCTTCAGAATTGTCATTGCTTGTCAAAATAGTCAGACTAAATTTTAACAAAATGAACCAGAAACAAATATTTGAAAGACTGAATTGATTAACTTGCTTATCTATTAGACAGTTGTCTGAAGTAGTGTGTTGCTGGCATAAGTTTGGCAATGTCAATAAGATTGTTTAAGCCCTTTAATTTCTCTCCTTTTGTATACTTTTATTTCTTTAATAGCATGCCATAGGTTACATTTGATTTGCAAGTTCTCACCATAATAAGCCACATCACCTGAAGTTTAATATACTCATACATAATTAACTAAGGAATATAGTCCTTTTGTCTTTTGATATGATTTTTATTGCATCACAAGTTCTGAAAAACACAAGAAAATCAGAGGTTTACCGAGTCATATTTCTTGTGTTTATCAGAACGAGTGCATTATAGCCCAATATAAAATTCTCTGGTTCATTTTTTTATGAATTGAATGATGTTTTCAACTTGAAACGATGTCGATGAATAAGTGTCAGAACTCTCAAAGTGTTATGTTGGTGTATATGTAAACTGAGATAATCGTAGCCTTGTCTTGTTCGTATTGGATATCTATTGTTTTATATTACACTATTTAGGTTTTTTTCACAATGTTCATTATATTTCGTAATCGCAAATTGGTTTTTGTTTTTAATTATATTTCGTTATCACAGTTTAACTATTTTATCTTTCAATACTTAACAAATTTAATCGGCTTTGTTTTAACCCTAGATTATTTATATGTATTCAATCCATTATAAATATCACACTTCACTTTCTTTGAAAAGACTTCTAAATAAACTATACTGAACTTTTACATACATTAAATCTAACGGGAAAAACCCTCAAATAGGGTCGATAGTCTTTTAAAATATGTCAAAGTTATAATACAATTATGGTATACATATGTATCAAGAACGTACATGTTATAGTATATCTGATCTATATACAATGCTAAATTTCTGCCCATATATATATATATATATATATAATTTCAGTTAACTATCTTGAACTGCACCGGCTCCTCTGTTTGAAAAGAAGATACAACTTCATAATATTAAAAACCGCCGTTTTGACTCGTGAATGTAGTTCTTACTTTAAATATCATTAGATAACCTTCTATAGACGTATACTAATTTGTTCATGGTCATTGTTGTCTAT
>JAUUEB010286244.1:0-13016 GCA_032362205.1 Clione limacina
AAGATTGTTCTCATGAATACTCTCTAACGAATTGAAATATACCTTTTTTGGGGCTTATAAGATAATGCAAGCTGTCTGGATTTGAATGTGAACGTAGTTTTAGTTTATAAGATTAACAAACACGGTGAATGGGTTGGGTTGAAACTTTGGACAGAAAGATAGCTCATTAATAGAGTAAAACATTTGAAGTCAAACAGTGCAATTATTTTCATTGATTGAAGGAGATATTCCGCACACTGTTGGTTATTGTGACAACAAGGACTAGAAACCAAGCGTGAGACAATAATCAATTTAACAAGAATTTAGAGTGTGAGGGACATCTAGAGTAGAGCCAGTTATAAACTTTCTCTTTGCATGATTCCTCAGAATCAAATTGTGGCGCTTGCTTTGAAGACATTTTTGCCAGAAGTGAGTGCTTATTCTGTTTCCAAACAAGTCTTTAAGATACTTCCAGGAAAGATCTACTTATTCAAGGACGCTCAGAAAAAGACTAAGCCTGGAAGGAGTTGACTTCTCTTAGATATGTATACACAGGTCTTACACGTTTTGATTGTCTAACACTCTGTAAGTGTTTAAAGCCTTTCGCAGCACATGAAGGTAATATGAAAGGTGGATCCCATATTAACGTTCAAGACCAAGGACTGTAGTCAAGTATATGTTTGCAGCAAAGTTGAGTCACTAGCCGGATATGATCCTGGCCCCTTCGCATGGTAGTTAAGTGTGATATACCCGCGACCACCATGTATCTTTTTCGTGAAGAGACTTATCATAAATCAGTTGAAATTTGGTATCAATAAAGGTCAACTGACAGGTTATCCTGTGTTACCCCATGTCAAAAGTTGGTCTTTGTATCGGATGTTTACAAGCTTATATATATATTGAGACTAAGCCAGATGTTTTCTTTCTTTTGGTAGAACATTCCTATTTCAAAACTGAACTCCGTTAATTATTTTCGATGATTGTATATTGGGTTCTTCCTCGGTTGTTTTTTAATATGCGTCATTGTGAGATAACACTAACACTGCGAGAAGAGGGAGCGTAACGACAAAAACAACGATCTAAGGGAGCGTTACCGACCCAAAATTCTAGTTTATGATGGATAGTTTATTCCATAGTTATATATTTGTCTCTAGACAATGTCAACCCTAATGGCCTGTCATTATATAACTCTTAAATAAACTTCATAAAGTGTACAATGTTTTTTAATGAGATGCGATCATCCTCGTTCTTATTTAGAGATGACAATCAGGCACGATGGTATAAGCCGTCTTTTCCCCCCATTCTTCTGAACTAGACTCTAATGCGTTTAATAACTCTTTTCGGTCATCCCTTCCACATGAGAATATATTTAACGCGTTATTTAAGAGACCAACTGAATTAAGAAATGCTGGATCTTTTATGAGGATAAGAATCAAGTGCTCGTTGTTTTAGCTCAATTTGTGTCCAGGACATGTGAACCCGTGATAAAATACGTGAATCCCGAGGCAAGTCCGAGGAAATGAGATTTGTGAAACTAATCAAAGACGAGTGACAGTCAGGATTTTCACTTAACACTAAAAACTCAATTATTGTGGCAATTTGCCTTCCAATTCTGAAATTAAAGGCAACAGTACGTATGGGTAAACTGTCGATGAAGATTCCAAAACAGTATGGTAAAAATCTTCCGCTTTTTTACAATTAACTTTTGTACTCAAACTTTTATTAGAGTAACTTAGAATGCGGTTTCAGCTTTTTACTTTCTTCATTAAGCTGACAATTCCAATGAGCTGTATTTATAAAGTATTTATAAGCAGCGTACTGACGTGTACTCGAATTATGCTTAATTTACAGTCTTTAAAAGATCATTATTTGACTATGTTTTTTTAGTTTTGTAATCATATTCATTCCTAGCAAATTTGACCTTTCTATAATTAAAAGCTTTAATATTTATCATATTCCCATCTATCTTTATACATTTGTTTAGTCTTGTTATAGAAATCGGATAAAGTGGCTTTTCAATTTTTGCTTTCAAACTTAAAGAAAATATAATAAATGACATGATTCCTTTTTTTAGATCAGAGGATGATTTGAATTCATGAACATTAATATGAAGAATTGAAGATCTAGTTAAACATATTATGAGTGCGTGCGTATGAAAGCTTTTTGCGTGTGGCTTGGAGAACTATTGCAAAATTGGAGTTTTAATGCTAATTTCTCATTATCTCATGGACAACGCGGAAAGTCGACTGGGCCGTGATTTTAAGCTGGTGTTTAGCCCCTTTTGTTTAAAAATCAAATTAACAATCAAAATTTGGAAGAAAAAAAATGACCTTATGCTTACTGGTTTTTATGTATGACGGGAGGCCACGACATTCGCACAGATTGAGTGATCTCTGCTATATTTCTATTATTTTCTTTACCAGTATATTAACCCTTTTTAATAGCTTAACTTATTTCTAACCCATATGTAAGTGCACAGTATATCAGTTGTTGTCCCTCTGAAGCAGAGGGGCTCACAAAATGTAAAGAAAGAAAGAAAGCAAGACAGAAAGAATAAAGGAAGAAAAATGACAGAATAGGATAAACTGTGCTTGATTAATAACTAAACTTGTAGCTAACGAACTTCATTCATCAATAGTTTTTGGCAATGACTCCCTGTGTAGAAAGGGGCATCCTCAAAACACGAATGCTAGATTGGATCTGCATCGACATTTCTTTTGTATTTCTTTGATTTAAGTCAACCACTGTTTAGAGAAAAGTAGATACAACGGTATGGATAAACCTTAAAATGCCTATTCAGTGGTCTCGAGACAATACAAAAAACATGCCAATGTCGCAAAATGTCAGCAATATTAGCAAAAAAGTTAATGAAGTCCTTTAAAAAAACAATGAGTGAGGAAGAAATTTACTATGTTTGCAAGGACGATATACTTTGACACTTCTGGTGACTGACAAGTAGTTATCATAACTGAAGTCACGCACTTGTCTGTGAAAAGCTAATTATTGGTTTTGGGGAACGGGCACACATTATTTGATAGTCGTTATTGGTTGGTTTGTTAACGTTTTTATAGAAGGAGGTGACAGAATCAAGTAAGTCTTCTCACGACTTGGGCTGGTAGATATCAATTATAAGCTGAGAAATATTAACTTCAATGTGCCTTTGAAATCGAATTATCTTTCATTGACTAACATTTTGATGAAATCGAGACAGCTAGGTACACACCAGACATGAAGAATATGTATTAAAGGTTAAATAAACAGGAATGAAACATGAAGGTCAGATAAAATAGCATAAAAAGTATAATTTTTTCTAGATATTTCTGTTTTAGATTTTTAAAGTAAGTTTATTGCGTCACGACTGAGCGCTGTTTTTCTGAGATGAATAATTCTTCTCTTATCCGAACCAATTACTTGTTCACGAAGTCAACGAAGCCAAATCTGTTTTTAGTTTACACGACAGTTTTTATTATTATATAATTTCAGAAGAGCTGTTTATTGATTTGGCTATTAAAATGTTAGTGGCAAGATTAATTATTTTTGAACACCTGATATTCTACACCACACAAATGTCAGTCATATCTAAAAGTAGCCAACGATTTGAATATGAGATAAGGATATCCAATTCAATCAAAGATGAAGAAAATTATCTCTGACATTTCAACGCCAAAATTAAATGTGCCAAATAGTTATGTCTGATAAACATAAAAACATATCCCTTTCATTGGCCATTCATTTATAATTTTGCCCTGTAGAAATTCTGCACTTGAGACTCGTGTATCTTCGTTACCAGCCAATTAATGATCTTATTAGCTGACAAGTGTCAATTAAATCTCTGTTAACCAATTTTGCGTTGTCTGTATCGTAGTCGGGGGGTGAGAAGTTGCATTGCATCAACCCATCACTCTTCCGTTTTTTATGATTCTGAGGATGTTTAGACACAGAAAATTGATGTTCTTAAACAAAATCTAAAACATTTATGTCAGTCGTAAGGATCCGTGTAAGCTAGGATTCTAATCTTAATTACCCAAAACGCTGAAATTGGTGTGTTCTAACTCGACAATGATCGAAAATAATTACCACTGTCGTTGTTGTCGTTTGTGACGAATCGAGTCAGCAACAAAGCTCAGTAATGAACGCGCAATGCATCACTGTTCCCGTTAGTTATGTGACTATAAGTTCACGTTCGAATACGTGGAATTAAATCGGAAAATTTAGTCTATGTTTGATAATAATACTTTAATAAGTGTCTGACGGCGAAAACATGATTAAAATCTTGAAGTACAAATACTGAGTAGTTTTATATGATTATGAGATATATCTATTCTCAAGTCCTTATTTGCTAGTCTTTTCTTGCTATCGAACGAAAACGTCTTCACTTCAATTTGCTAAATTGCTCAATTATTATCCCCGCATGGAAGGAAGTATTTTATTCTTGGCTCATAAGATATAAGTATCCTATTAGTTTTTTTCTCAAAGATATTTTCCCATTGTGTCTGATAGTTCCCCATTTATCCAAAGACGTAAATGATTATTTCCGTGCTTCTGATTTGGTAGATTTTCCTTTTCATACTGAAGATTTCTGCTCGTTGGTACTGGGGGATGAGTCTTTGATTCCTTGGACTAATAGACTAGACAACCAATCTGGCAGCAAACCGTGTAATGGCCAGGAACAAGTTTTTTAGTATTTTTATTATGTTCCAAATATAGGGATAGACTTGCATTACCATAAGAACATTTAAATATGGCATATGCTCTAAGTATAAGATATTATGGACTTCCTATAAACATTTTTAATGTAACAGCTCAGTATTTTCTTTTTCTATGGGGCTTTGGTGGCAGCCTGCGCATCTACAATTTTCAAACGCATATTTGTTTTTTTCTGAAATGAAAACGATTTAAAATGAAATAGTGTTTGAATTTGTTTTTGAATTGATTAAAAATTATGGGAACGGTCACCTTTTCAATATGGCAGCCAATTATCTTACATCCATGAATTAACCTTTACTATTTTTTTTACTATTCCTATGTTTTGGGTGTTTTGGGTGTTTTGGGTTTTACGTGAAAAATTATGTTACCTTATCAATAACATGGCTTCTACATGGCCGCCAGAAAATACAACAATATGTTTTACCGTTAATAACTGCCAGAAAATACTTGTAAATGATTGTAAGAACACTAAGGACATTCAAATCACATAACAAATAACAAAAAAAGACTACCGTGTTGATTAAAATGAAATTGTCTTGTGAGGTACGATGTCATCACCAGTGATTGAGAATCTTGTCCAAACATAACGTAAATTATCACACCTTTTGACACCAAGACATATCAATAATTCATTTAGCTGTCAAGTTCGCTGTTACTCGACTAAACTGTGAAAAGGGCATTCATTCAAACACTAGTAGGTAACTTGAAAGTCCTTGTAATTTTGCAAGTGGGTTTACTTAGTATATAGGAATTATTAAAGTTTAGATTATACAGTGTTAACATCTAGACGTCCTTTTTATACATCTAATCTCATTTTGACATAACTAAGGCACTCTGTATAGACTTCAAATCATCTTCCTTATTTTCTTCGTTATTTTTTACTTCCAAGAGACATTTAGCTTTGTAAAGAACACTTAGATAACAAAGTAATATCAAAAATAACGAAAATGTAAATGCCGAAAAGTTGACAAACGCGTTTAGTTTCATTATCTAAGCCAGATTTGCAAACCTAATAATTATAAGTGTCATTATCATAAAAAGAGTCATTGAAATTTGTGTATGATTGACTTTGCTCTGTTAATCAACTCCGTTTGATCAAGATGAATATATCATAAGACTGCAAAGGTTGAAATAAAGATCAAACTTGATATAACATTGTTCATATGACTAATTAGATTATGTAACTTTTCTGGATATTGAATGTTTACGTGTTTATAGTTTCTAAGATTAACCCAAACCTATATAGGGGTTTGTAAAGAACAGATGGTATCACATTGATAGAGTTAAGCACTGACAGTAAAACAGTGCAGACTCTTCATTGGTTGAAGGGGATATAGCCCTTTGGTACTGTCACGACAAGAACTAGAAACTTTGCGTGAGAAAACAATTAAAAGAACAAGAATGTAAAGTGTGAAAGACATCTAGAGTAGAACATGTTATAGATTGCTAAAAGTAGATTACATTGTGAGGCTGGCCTTGAGGACATATTCCACAAGAATAAGTTATCGATTCCAAACAAGTATTATAGGAACTTTCAGGAAAGATCTGATGTTTGATTCTCTGTCACCGAGTAAACGCAGACTAAGTCTAAGCTTAGAAATTCCCTTCTTCTGATATTGAAAACAACTCGATTATCAAAGACCCTTAATCTATTTTCTCCACTTGCCCACGCATATATTAGTTGGTACTTGGTATTGGTAATGGTCATAGAAAATTATAACATTTATCACTATTTGAAAATTGAAAAAAAGAAAACTAAATTAAATAGGGGCCTTAGCTAAAGAAACATGATTTATGCCATTTCTGATACGCAGTTTTATATCTAGGCAATAGAAACCCTGATATTATATCACTCATAAATCAGCCATTAATTGTGGTATTTTACTGAGATGCGATCCTTCTTATTCTTATTTAAGTATCACATTGCAATCAGACACGGTTGTATGAGCACTGAGACGAAATGGCTTAGTTTACATTATCATGGGTAGTCTAATTATACGAGAGAGATAACTGACCAAAAGTAATCATCTAAGGTATTGTTTATTATACATTTCAGCCATCGTATGTGTACTTAACAAGATTTGGCTTGTCATGTCGATTGCGAAGTGGTTTTTTATCATGAAAAATGGCATACATATATATATAGTCGTCTCTATCAATCAGTCACACATCAGACAATACATTTTTTTGAATTATCTTAATACAGCGTGCCCATTATTAAAGGGCAAAAACTGAAGTCAAATAAAACTGTTAATAATAAAGTTATTGTCTAAGTTATTATCTAATCTTTTTATTGTATTTACAATTTATTCATTATCCGTCATTAGGCAAAATAGTCATTTTATTTGAAATGGTACGTTCGAAATCTGAATACAGAACAGGTTGATGGCATCTTAATCGCCCTCATCCTTTACATTTTATCTCAAAATATAGCATTCTTTCTATTTCTGGGATTTTGTATGCACTAAAAAGCACCGCCAATAGTGTCAGAAATGACACATCAATTCATCACGTCAACGAATGATGCATCATCAATCATTGGATTTTCAGAATCTCAAAAAGCACAATTTGTAAAAACAAGGACAATGCACGCTACAAAGACAACTCCAAACCGCGTGCATATCACAACTTTCTATGACCATTTTATAAAAGATGGTAACATGCTTGGTGACAAACGAGGAAGGAAAAAACTTGATGATGAACAAATCAAAAGGGTAGATGATCATTTTGAAGCAAAACCTAAGTGCTAAATACATCAGGTTGCCCGATCTCTCGGAATGAAAAAACATCGGTTCAAAAATCCCCAAAACGATATTGAACAAATTCGCTTGAATTGATAGATATAATTCAAAAACTCAGACTACAATAACTTTCTTATTTACCGTTTCATTCAACTTCAGTCTTGGTCCTTAAACACGCTGAATTCGTGGGCTTTTGTTCATATTTTGAAATTGCTCAATTATCTTTAAGGGGTAATCAATGATTATATACATATATATATTTATTTGATTCAATCAAATTTGCAAATGTTAAAAAGTTCTTGGCCTTGAAATTTCTTTTGAGAGAGTTAAAAACATATCTATAAAACAGTTTCACTACATTTGATACGCATATCTAATCACGGAATAGGGACCCTGTTTGTTTCTCGAAAGATACATGATCTTCATTTATTCTCTACTATTGATTTCTTACAAAGTTTTATAAATGTGTGTGCGTCACTTAAACATTCATATAACTATGTACTTAAAAATAAAGTACTTGATCTTCACTGTATAAAATTATTATTCTTAGCACAGTTTAATCTATGTCTCAAAGGGGGCGTTTCCCTGAAACATGGAAGTTGACGTCTACATCTAGTCTTCAAGGATACTCGTGATTTCTCTTTCCTTACTCAGCACCGCTCTACTAATTTGCTCAAAGAAATCATCTACAACAAAAAAAGATGATGCTCATATTAACAGTCAATATAAAGATTTAGTCAGGTTTTTACTATGGCATAATACACGGGCAGTTGCACTTCTCATCTCTAAAAACTTTGAAAAGGCTTGACACAAGGATCTGCTCAGCAGTAGGCAACCGTCTGTCTTTGTTATACAATGATGAATGTCAATTTGTATAAATTACTTTGGTTTTTTGGGGCACCTCTTAGTGTAGCTGATTATACACATTTTTTTCATGACAATTGCGACCGCAATGATTGCAGATGAAATAAGATTGGACTGGAAGCTCTGCAAATTATGTCTCTCTTTTCTCCTTTGTCTGTTTTCTTTCGGCTAAGTATTGCGGGCCACCTCGCCCTTCTGTAATTATTCGCGAACTGTTGTACGCTACAGACTCCTGTCGATTGCGATTCTTCTCCATAAGCAGTTTTGTAATAGAATATGTGGTAAGATTTTTGCTGTCATCAGTTTATTCATTGAAAAATGTATATTAACAAATGTATCATGATTTGACAACCTTCTAAACTCTGACCTCAAAAAAAATTGCTACACTTTTATGTTACAGACAAACACCTGAATGAAGATGGAACAGTGACCCCTTTTTCACTTTCTCTATTCATCTCTCTCTATCTATCTCTCTCGAACTTTTTTTCTTCATCTCTAAATTCATCTAGCTTTCTAATTATCTCTCTATCTTTCTTAATTATATTTTCTCCATCTTTTCAGATACATTTTTTTCTCATTCTTCTTAATAAACCGTTAATGTCTTTTATAGCGATTCTCAATTACCTTTTCCATGCGTGGATAGACTTTACGCATTATCTAAGAGGCAAGCTAAATTAAGGAATGCAGGATCTTTTCAAGAGATAAGAATCACTGGCACGTCAATTAGCTTAATTTATTTCGAGGAATTGAGAAAACTTGATGAAGTACGTGAATGCGAGACCCTCCCGAGGAAAAAGAGATTTGTGAAACTATTCTAGGACAAGTGACGGGTTGGATTTTCAATTAACACTTAAGACTCAATCATTGCGGCTATTTCAATTACAATTCTTGAATTAAAAAAACAGTGCTTAGGGGTAAACTGTTGATGTAGATTCCAAAAGAGACCTAGTCCTTACGTTAAAACACTATGATAAAGTGACTTTTGTTATTTCTCTTTGTTGTGCTGAAAGGGTCAATCAGATATTTTGTCAAATAACGCTGAAGTTATCAATCAACGTCATGATGATGTGTACTCCTTACAGTTGAAGTCAAATCAATTCAGAATCAAATGAATTTATCGATTCAACGCTCCAAACATATCGTTTGATATGGTTCTTCTTAGTAAAACGATCACTCGTTTTGCTTGAATCATTCTAATTCACGACCGATATGTTTTTACATTTATTTTGACGTGATTCAACTCAAAACGGTTCGCTCAGGCCGATGGTCATATTTGATACCAGCTGACTTCAAAGAGGCCGTAATATTCCCCTGTTACATGCCGACCGTGATAGCAGTTTCTTTCACCACGTGCAATGTTTATATTTGGCGAAACATAAATTCTTATTTCTTAAAAAGGCTACAAATTGAATCTGCGCGACCAGATTGAATAATTTTGAAGCGCAGATTTCGAAAATGTTCTTCATTATGTGATTAAACTTATATTGAGATGAACGAATTGTGCAAATTTGTAATGCGACTAGAAGAAAACTTCAAAAGACGCAGCCCACCACACCAGTCCTTGGGGCAGATGGGGACTGTCGCCTTGTTCATTTCATAGCTTCCAAAGTCATAGGCCATAGAGGAGGATCATTTTTTGGATCATTCATTTTGTTTTTTTGTCTCCTACTAATATATAATACTATAAATCGAGTGATCCGACCGATCACTGAATCGATCCAACTCATTAA
Organism: Clione limacina; assembly: GCA_032362205.1. NCBI lineage: Eukaryota > Metazoa > Mollusca > Gastropoda > Pteropoda > Clionidae > Clione > Clione limacina. The sequence goes on from JAUUEB010286244.1 coordinate 10,022, forward strand.
AATCGGAACCATCGATATCCTCCAGACAGGTGAGCCAACTTCAATATTAGTACTCATATATAACACATAATTTACAGTATTGCCAAGCATCTTCAGTTGACTTGGGATTGTATTTAAGTACAAGCTAATCCTACATATTTGTGGATTTAGGTTTATGAAAAGTACATATATGTATTTGTTTTTACGGTACCATCATTAGTTCTTGAGTTATGAGGTCAAGCTTGACAGTGACGCAATCGAGACAAGCTCTCACCACTGATAAGGTCAAAAACAAAATGGTCGTAACATTTTGGCAAACTATGTTTTAAGGTTCCTCAAAATGATTTCGAACAATATTTTGCAGTCAACAACAAACTTTGTATAGTAAATTGATTCGTACAGGGCCATGACCATTGGTTTATTAGTTAAAAGTATACCATTTTATGAGTGAATACTAATTTGCATTTGTTGACTGCATTATATTGTTAGAAAATACTTTTAGGAACCTTCTAACATAATTTGCCAACAATTTCATTGTTAATTGATTCGTACAGGGGTCATGGTGATAAAAAAAAAACCACATGTCAGGTGCCTTAAGTATTAGCCCTTCGCACAAAATACTCCTATTTGAAAATTCTTAATAGTCCCCTGCTTTCTTCCTTCCTTTAGAAAGAATCATTCACCAATAAAACATCGGTACTTTCTTTTCGCCTCAATATATATGAAATATTTGAAACCCTACAAACGCCCCTGTTTTCTACAAAAAGGAGTAAACACACATTTGCATAGTCTCCGTACAAAAAGTCTTAAACAACCTTCGTTTTTACAATGTCCACATTTCAGCAACCTTTTAGAATATTTTGTCATCTAGGACCTACCGAGAGTGCACATTATATATCAACGCAGTTTTGCAAATTTTCTGTTTACTTGTTCATTACAAGTGCTTTCTCATACATCCACGATCTGAAATAAATCAAAAGAATATAGGGAAAAAAGAAAAAAAACATAAAATGTAAGATAGGTGTATTTTCATAGATGTTATAATTCGAAGTAACCTCTTAGGACTTTAGTTATCATACGTCAAACTCCAGTCTAATTCAGCCATTGAATGTTGAGGAAACCAAGCAAGTATGCAATTCAGTGTATACTTTTATATTTAACGAATATGAGTCAATTATAAGTAGAACGCGTACTTCTTAGTGACGAGCTTTCACAATATAAGGGGTATATAAGTCTCTTATAAGTTGCACTTGTACTTCATGAACAAATTAACTTGTTTGACTAATAATCTGAAGAGCCGGAGTTCTATTCTTGATTAACAAAATTCGGAAAATGATTTAAGATAGTTTCCCAAAAGTCGGAAATCGTTGGCGATACTTTCCGCTTTCCTTATCGTCGCTAGTGACGATTCAAGGCAATAATGCACGTGCAAAACATCATGGTTCCCCATGCGTTATGGGAAAATAAGTGCACGATTAATAACATTGAATTACATGAAGAAACACATCATAGATAACAAAAATGTAATGCCCAAAAGTGGACAAACTCGGTTAGTTTTATTATTTCAGCCGGCTTTGCCAGCCTCATCTTTATAATTAGCATTGGCTTAAAAAGTGTCGTTGAAAAATGTATATAATTTGCTTTGTTGATTAGACAGCTTGGTTAAATTAGACAATTATTTTAAATTTTCAGAGTTTGATTCGACCAATTTCTCATTTCCAATTATAACGTTGCAAAGGTTGAAAGAAAGATCAAACTTCATCCAATATTGTTCATTTGATTACTCTCTAAAGAATTGACAGTGGCTTATTTGGTAGTGCAAGTTTTCTGAATATTTATTTTGAACATATTCCAAGTTTATAACATTAACCAATACGATATACTGAACAGCCACATATCATATTGATAGAATTTAAGATTTTAATTAAACAGTGCAAATATCTTCATAGATATAGCGAAGGCCATTGGATATTGTGACATCAATGACTAAAAACGTCGCGTGAAAAAACAATTATATGATCAAAAATGTAGAGTGTGAGAGAAATCTATAGCAAAAGCTGTTATATACTTTTTGTTTTCGCGAATAATCAAAATAAACCAAATTGTTAGTCTGGCCTTGAACACGTATTCAACAAGAATTGCTTAATCCTTAATCTGATTCAGAACAAGTATTGTAGACACTAAGGATAGACAAGATGTTTGTTCTTGTTCCTCTCTCCGAGGAGACCCAGACTTGACTAACACTAGTAGTGGTTGACTTTTCCTTGTAAGAAAGTCGTTTATCAAAGCCTATTAATCTACTCTTTGATTTGACTTGCGCATACATTAGTTCGATTTAGGTTTCATAAAAACATTAACATAAGTATCACTACTGGCAAGAAGTCATTTGAGCATCAACAAGTTTTTTACAGATGAAAAAATATATGACTTTAGCTGATGGAACGTGATTTATGTAATTTCCCTTAAAGATTAGATTCCATAGTAAGATATTTGTCTCTAGGCATTAGAAACCAGAATGGCCTGACATTATATCACACTTAAATCAGATTCATAAAGTGAATAATCGTATTTTTATGACATGTGATCATCCTTATTAATGTCTAGTTACCAAATGACAATCAAACTTGACCACTGAGACAAATAAGTTTACTTTACACTATCATGGGTAGTTACGAAAGAGACAAATAACTAAAAGTAATAATCTTAGGTTATGATTTATTGTCCGCTCGAACTATCGTATGTCTACTTAAAAGGATTTGGATTGTCATTTCGATAGTCAAGTGGATTCTTTCATCTCGTAAATCCAACATTATATTTATGGTCGCCCACTCACCCACTCATTAGACAATACAATTTATATCATAATCATCTCTTTTTCTCTCTCTATCTCTCTCTATATTTACCCCCTCTCTCTATATATATATATCTTTCTCTTTCTCTCTCTCTACCCCCTGTCTCTCTCCCTCCCTGCCTCTCCCTCCCTCTCTCTCTCTCTCTCTCTCTCTCTCTCTCTCTC
>JAUUEB010286355.1:0-13016 GCA_032362205.1 Clione limacina
ACTTTTTTATTTCAATAGATCTACTCTAGATATTCATTCTCGGTGTAATAAAATGTGTTCTTCTTCTACGTTCACTATTTAATTGGTCTTTTAAGGAATATATAAATGTGATTATTGTTCGAACATTCTTTTTTAAATGGGGAAACTATCGAATATGTGTTATTTTAATGTAATGATAAATTTATTCATGATATTTCATATTTTTGCAATTATTTGATAAAATGAAATTATTGAAATGAAAGATGTTGTCCACCAACTACTTGTAATGTTTCATTTTTGATTGGGTTAGAATTCAAATTAAACTTAAGAAAAGTGTATCAGATAATTAATCGTAATATCTAACTTACGTAAAAGCATGATTGTAGTTAATTTTGATTTGACAAATTTTCCACACAAAAACTCTACTTTACATTTTTCTTTTCTTAAACCAATATGCTATAAACATGGTTTGTTCACGATTCATCATACTTTTAACATGTGAAAATGATAATGATTTTAATTGATTGTTTGATGTTTTATCATCGACAAGTAACTAGGAAGGGTAATATATCACTGCCCCCCCCCCCATCCCATCCATACAAACGTTCAGTTCATATGAATGCCCTTGTTATTTTCCCTATTGTTATTTAACTTGTGAAAACATTTATAATATAATGCTTTCTTGATATTATGATTAATTGTAGTAGTATAAACAGATTTCATGAAGTTCTTATGTTTTCGAATACTTCTATACAAATATATCATGGATTTGAAGGATCTATTCTGTTTCAAGCATAATTATATAAGTGGTGTTTCAAACAGTTTCAATTGACGACCAGACCTGGTGGTTAGTGTTTTCATGTTACTTGATCAAAACTATAACAATCTTTTTGCATGTACTAAGTTTTCATTAATATAATTGATGACGTATTGTTCACGTAGTGATGACGAATTGTTCACGTATTGGTGACGTATTATTCCGCTCATACATTTGTTTGCTCATGTTATGTAATATTTTCTGTCCTTACATTTCTTTATTTCAAGATTAAGTTAGAAGGATTCTAATGAATTTGATAACGTTTTTGAAATGATTTGACGAAGATTTACGTACATTTCTGGTACCTTATTTTTTTAACGTTTCGGTGAGTATGGTTAATACCGTCGTTTTCACAGATATTCAAACAGGAAGATTTACTTTCCCATAGTGAGGATAGAACTCTATGTAAATTGAATCAAGTTCGTGTGTTTTCACCCTTCTGGCTTGGTTATAACACCCCGCTTGTTCTATTTAGAATAATACGCATCCATTCCGTTCGATTTTCCTCTATACCAAAATATCCAAATCATTATTGCCTAACATTTATCATCGTAGATGAGGACACACATTGTAATATTAAATCTGTTATCAATCTAGTACTTCAACATAACAGTTTAATCACACAAAGCAAGAGTGATTATATATTTATGTTGGTAGAAAATATAATTAGCCAGATGCTATAGCATACATTCTGAAGCCTTTGATACAGTTGCCACCCACAATTGACCAAGAAACATCGAAATCGCAAAATCGTATCTCAAACGACTGGTTTTGGAAAATTTTCATTTTACATAGAATAATAATTAATTTTGTTTGTGTGGGTGTTTGTATGAATCTGTGTGCGGTTGACTACGTGTTTGATGTGTATGTGTACAAAGTTATTTCGTTTTTTTCTATCGTTCTTTGGCTCTGTTGCCATAACTTCATTTGTATTTGTTGGTGAATTGGCTTATTGCCTAATAAACAAATTTGAATCTTAAATAACAATTTAAGAAACCCATTGAATGATAAAATAAAAACACGCGAACATATTATTCATTCAATATGGATATTGTTTAAATCACCATGTGTTTGTTTTCATTACCTGAATTGTACTGATTAATTTGGTATGGTTAATAATTTGCGCACGATCTTTAAATATTATCGGACTTACTTAAACTAATCATGATATCATCGGTGACTCTCTTAAAAGAAAATTGCCTATAAATGAATGATATTCGACATAGTGTCTAACAAAGTATTGTGACATGAAACGGAGACTATTGTATTATTAAAGTTTTCAAAATAAATTCTTAATGGCATAATATGTCTATGTCACATTGTTTTGATTCTTCATAAATAAACAACACATGCCGTTAGGTCAAGGGCATGATTGAAATCATCATTATCTTTTTTGATTTCCCCACATTTCTTCTAATTATTTAAGATGATGAGGGTACATTTTTATTAGGCTTAATAGACAAATATACACGATAGATAATTCGGTTATGAAAAGGAGCTCATAGCTCGAAAATATTTTGACACTGGATTGTGCAAGGATCTATAGTATAGGTATGTTGGTGGCTTGGTTGTATTAAGATAATGCACTGTTTACTATGTATATAATTCGGTTAATAACAAGAAAACAATGAGTAAATCAAAGCTTCCATTAAGTGACTAATCAGCTCTTACTCATTTGTCTCCGCTATGGGGTCACCTACTGTTTCTGTTAACAAAACCACTTATCAGACCTACTTTTGGTTAATCAAATTATCAATGGATATCTTAGGATACGATAAGATATTTATCCCACACATTCCGGTCCTTGGTGCATCCTTGAAGAAGCTGAACCACCTACCGGTCAATCGGTCAGCTGTCGTGTTTATTGTGCTGGCACGTGCCGACCCCGACCAGAAAGAACAGATGATATCCCGCAACGATTGACCACTGGAATGCTTTGTTACACAGAATACCTAGTGAGAACATTTTCTCTTATTTCTTTTGACCCTTCCGTTAACAGAAGGTGAATGGACAACTTCCGTTATACATTGAGCAAAAAATGCATTTTGTAGATACTGACAATTTTTTAGAAAGAATCCCTTTCAAAGAAATATATACTTTTTGTTTGGGTCTTTGAGTATTGAACTCAATACGTTTTTCGCATGTGATGAATTTTTGCTTTATTCGCGAACATTTCCTCCTAGAAAAATTAGACTTATAGCAAAATATAAGTGCTTTGAAAAATATACATTCACCGAGTTGCCAGATCACAAAAATTTCCTCCCCGCGAATTCCCAAATCTGCGAAATTATAATCCTCGGTACTACGCGAGTACAGTACTTCCACTGACGGGATTTCTATGTAAAAAGTATTCTTACCGATGGGATAGTAAATAAAATTCAATAGAACAATCAATAAGGATTTGATATACTGAAATTGATTATATCGGGGCGATGTGATATCTGATTTAGAAATGTACAGATAATAACTAGAAACGTCATTTTTTTAACGCTTATCTGTGTACAATACAATAATTTCTACGATTTGTCAAATTTCCTCGTATAACAAAGACACGCATGTACATTCCCAGACTCATGTGAGAAATACAAGTTGCTTCTTGTGCCTGACATTAGTATCTTATATTATATTAACCTGTCAGTACACATCATGTAAACCAATCTACAGCAAAGCTTTAATGCACACACGGGTGTCGGGTATGTCTACAAACAACATGCCGAAAGTTTATGTCTTTTGAATCAAAACTGTGGCTGTTAGCCCGGTGCATACACATAAATAAATATACACATAAATAAATACACACATAAATAAATATACACATAAATAAATACACAAACAGACGTTCATCTTACAAGTATATACCTATTTCACTGCATATAGGCGGTAACATTTCTTGTTCTTTGTCGAGTTATGAATTCCTTGTACATTTCTTTGTCAAGGGGGAACACACGCAATAGCGAACTGATTATGTCTTGTATCAATCTTTGAAAAAATGATTGAAATATATCCGACCTTATTTTGACACGAGGTAAATAAAAACTTCTACAAAAAACTTGTTTAATTTAATGGAGCATTATTAAAAATACGAAATATGTTTTTGTCAATGTTGATAACCGGTTGAGTATTTCGCTTATACGATATGTTTGTTTGCTTAGAAAGTATTTTTCCTAAATAGTAAACCAAACTAGAATGGAATAGAAGTAATGAATGAGTCAGAATTGAAAAAAAATATATTGCCTCTCTATTCTTAACCTTGGGAGGCTAATTACTTAAACAGTAGACTACATGATTTATGCGTGTTCGACTATGTCTGATTTTTACGATGAAACTATTTGCACATAATTTCAACTTAACCGGGTTAATTCTAATAAATGAGAGTATCATTCAAACATCGTATCCATCAAAGCTCTGCCGTGATTGATTATTTCTGTCAAGCCAATAAAACAAGAGTTTTATAAAAGATTTTCGAAAACCCAAGCCTGCTATTTAGAAGTTTGATATGTTTACTAAATATGTAACTATCAGAAAAATGGCTTTTCTTTATAGCATTTTCAACCCGAAACACACTGGGGGTGAAAAAATGACCTCCTCTGAATGATGTTTCCACGCAGGTTTACGCTTTAGGAATCAAACTATTTGACCGATTTAATTTTTGCTTTGTAGAGTCAAGCACCTTCATATTTACTTAAAAGTGTTTTATGGTTATATCAACAGAATTTCGAAAATAAATGAAAAGTGTCTTTTGAATTCCGTATGGTACATTTATCGCTTTGCCCAAAATAACTGTTATCATTTAACTTATTAATACTATATATTGACTTTTACCTGTTGATAATTAGACCGAAGGTGAAACAAATAATAGACGAGCTTTCTTTGGTAAAATGTACATTTAAAAGCCAGTAGTGACCAATTCACTAAGAAAGACATAAATAATCATTCACGGAATCCTTAATTCGGCACACAATAAACAAGAACCAAATGCACTTTCTAAACACTTCCTGTTTAAAGTTGGTGCGAAAAATAGACAGGGAAGACATACATGTGAATGAACTTTAAGATTTCCCTAAATACTGAGAAAAATGTAGGCACGATAATCATGTTTTGTACTTTTAATCATTTGTGGTTGGTTCAATAGGACCGGTCTTTATGTATGAAAATGAGCGACGAAGAGTACTTTATCGAGCATTTATGGCCACTTGTAAATGTTTCATGTTGTTACGTCCATTCAAAATAGGATGTACTTCCTTGAATGCGTGAAAGACAATAAATAAAAACTAAACATGATTCTGACATTTAGAAGAAACTGTACCAGTAGTAAAAAAGTAACATAGGAATACAATATTCTTTTATTTGTACCTAACAATTGAATGTAAAAAGTGTGAATTTGTTGTTGATAAATGTTAAGAATTGAACCACAATTTTTACAATCAAGATGTATTTCATCTATACCAGAATTTTTATATTGAAACCCCGCCTATTTTTCTTTTTGTTTTATTTTCAATTGGCACCTATGAACGGATAAACTTGCAGCAGACATTTGTCTTTTAAGGTGAATCCTGTGCAACACCGAATAATCAAAGGATCGTGATATTTTGTAAATACAATTTTAAGAGTGATCTGTTGTGATTGGCACTAATCGGCTCCGTGAAATATTTTTAGAAACAAAATATTAAAGTTGTTGTTTGATATAGAATGACACAATTTAAGTAGCGGTGCTTTTATTGCAGCTTATTGCAGTTACGTATGTCAAACTATTCAGAATATTACGTATAATACATAATATAGCATCTTCTTCCTTTTCCTCATGTTACTTACCGGTAATTTAACTTGAGTATCTCACCAGCTTGGACATAAATATCTTGTTTTTGATATATTGCTACTCGGAAAACAATCCCTGAAACCAGCCTATGAAAATCACTGGCGTCAACAACCATTGGTCATGTAAATTATTGGGTCTTGGGGGGGGGGGGGTAACATAATTATCCAGGGTTATCATATAATAATTCTCTGGAAATTTCTGGAAGGTTTATTTTAAAAAAAATTATTATTATTTATAAAAAAGCGATTGTATTTTAAATGACAATTAAGTAGTTCATTCAACTCGTAGTTAAGAATTGAGTTCCTTGACGCAATAAACTTGTTATCCAATCTGACGTTAAATAGTATTTTTTGCCCGATTTACGGCTTATTACTAATTTTCCTTCAATTTTTAATTGCATAGGATCTTTAACGTGCTCAATGTACACATGGGACCTAGGTTTTATCGTCCGTCTCCGATACGACTAGGTGCTATTTTATAATCAACCGGTCATAGGAATTATGTGCGTATATGACATTTTCTCAAGTCCAGAAAGAACTATTTTGAAGTTAAAAATGTCCTCTCACAACAAGGATCGAATCTGGGTCAATCTTTGGTCACTTTGGATTAACAGTTAAGAGTTATATCAACTCGGACATCGCGTCTAAATGACGTCATAAATATATTCGGTTTACACGGGTAATTATTTCGATATTGAAAACATCATTGCTTTTATTTTTCAAATATGATAGTCACATGTTTTTAAAAATCATAATTATTAAAGAAAAGGGATATACTTTGGAACAATTAACTGGATAAATAAAATGCGTTCTTAGGTTATTTGTAATTGATTGATCTTCTCAATAGACCAGGCTTCTCTAACTATCTCTATGATAAATCTTATTTTTTTAAAAGGTAACCTTGACGTTCTAAACACCACACACACACACACAAAAATAAATGCATTTTCTGAGATATTCCAATTTCCAAATACTTCATATAATGATTGAACACTCTCGGTTGATTTTCTAAAACATTTTTATGCAATTAAAATTATTGTAAAATCTAACCCTAGTCGCTATTGATAGAAGTTACGATACATAGGTTTTTGTCTCATATGACAAATTAGTTCTAATCTCGCATTTTATTCGACATTTATATTTCGCGTTAATAATCTTGATCATTTTGTTAAGTACTAAGTATTAATATTACGTAGTTTTCTTAAGTGATAGCGTTAAAAATGACCACTCTTGTCTAAATGGTCAGAGAACAATTGACAGTGTCACAAAATTATGAATTATGCTTCAGTTGTATGGTAGAAAATTGTTATTCTTCGAAGACTTTGAAAAGCAACCGTATGTTTAAGGCACTAAATCCAAGATCAAAATCATGAGATTCTGTTAGCCTATGTGGTCATCATAAAATATTAAAAACTCTCACAATATAAGATAATGAAAAACGATCTTTTTTTTAGATGTCAATAACTTTATGTCATACATCTCAATTTGAAAACTAACGTCGATGCCTCCTCTGATTTAATCGGTTCCAATTCAACAATATAATACTATCTCTTAAATACAGTAAATAATTATTTTTTCATCTTGGAGAACATAATAGACCATTATAGATATGTGAAAATGCTTTTACTAAAGCATTTCTTTAAATTTTTGTTTTGTTTCTACTTTTCAAATGTTTCTAGTACCTGCTATGCATTTTTTGAAAACAAATATAGATGTACATTATTATAATCATATTTTCAATCAGCATTTTAATTTTTATAAGACAATTAATCGTTTTCTTATTGTACATATAATGTTCACGATCACCTCAATGACTATAAACATCTAACATTATATAACGTTATACAATATTAGCACGACCTACATTCAGAACTCGACTTTTAGACTTACTTTGAATTGTATCCCACATTTATTGTGTCGGCTTTTCTCTAATTATTCTAATATATGACAGATGCAATATCTTCAATGACTGACATCAATTGTGAAAACTTTTGATAGAGAAAAACGGAATAGTATCTGAGATCAATCAACAATGCCGGTTAAGCTGCATTCTTCAGTCTTGTGGTCGTAGATAAATACGAAACTCGGACCTATATACAAGCAAACAAGTGAAAACGAACTAACATCTGTGGAATTTCTTCAAACTGGAATGAAATCTAGTTAAGATTATAATTGATGTACAATAAAAAATGTACTGTAATGAGTTCAACTCGCGACACATGTTGCAATTGCCATGTACAACTTTTTTTTATATTCTTACCACTGAGGTAGTTCGCTTGTATGTTTTTGTGCATGTTTTAGCTCACGTTCATGTGTGTCTGTATAGTATATTTATCTGTACCATTTATTGAATACGTATTTCCTTATTAATGTTTATTTTCACTACATAGACTTATCGATGAACACATATGATGGTAAGGACTGATCTTTCACAACTTTCAATGAAGAAAGATTATGCACATTTTGAGTGATGTTACGAGAATATTAATTGAAAAAGTTTATAATGAAATTGATAACTGCTAATATATAAGATCAACACTGAAAGTGCATAATACAAAATTGTTGACATTTATCGAATTTGTTGAAAGAGATAAATTACAAGCCAAGTTAGAAATAAAGAGTCACAGAATACGTTATATTGGCCTAAAATCTCAAAATTATAGCTATGTTTATATAATTTAAAATATCAATTAAGTTTGTCTTTATTTGAACTATTGACTTTCAAGAATATTAAAGAATTATTTATATTGTTATGATGTGTGCTATTGTATAAAGTGTCTTACTACCAGAAAGTGTCTATTACGTGTGGCTTCAGTCATTAAAAAGTATATTAAAATAGGGACCCTACCTGAATTGAAACAAAATAAGTTTGCGTTTAAATTGATATTTTAAGTTTGTGTGCAAATAACGTTTGTCAATTAAACACATCTAGGACACAATGAGTAATTAAACACTCTGTTTAAATATCATCTAAAATCAATTATGAATTTTGCATAAAATATGTATTGAGAGCATGATGATGGACATGACAGATAGTTAAATATCTTATTAGAGTATATCACCGTCGCCTAAATGAACATTGTTGTTGAAGACGTTAAGACCTTTCCAGAATTTATGTCAAAATTATCTATACAAATCACCGATTATCATGGGGGAAATGGTCACTAAGGCAAGGGGTGTTTATAGAAAAGGCAATTATGGTTACACACATTGTGTCCCATATTCGTATTCAAAAAACTAAAGGAAAACTAATAACCGTATATATTTATGATTTATACACTTGACCTTTAAAACAAGTTCGACTGTATTCAACATACTTATATAACGTTATTATTAGTCGGATCGCGCAATATGGGAGGGGGGTGTTCAAGGATAAGAAAATAGTTTTTGTTTTTTGTTTTGCTTGTTTCTCAGATCATATTTTTGATGAAAATTTAATGAAACCTGTATAGATGTGTAGAGTTAAAGTAATCAATTGAAAATACATTTATGAAAAGTACTCACCAGATCTGTTGTAAGGCTTGTTTGATGGTGGTGGTTTATCCAATGTGTAACTACTAGGTTGACTGAGTGCCCGTGAGAAGTGTTCATCTATATTTGATGAGGTGTCACCGCTATGATATGTGAACATTACACAGTTTGTTGTGAGATAATGTGTAGCTTTTGGTTGTTCACATTTTTCTAAGTTCCTCGAATCTTTGTCCAGCAAATGACCATTGTCCAAGAAATTGGTAGCCCCTGAAGTTGAAGGAATTCCCGCATCATATAGAGATTGTGGTGGGTATTTCTGTGGATAATTTAGATAATGATGAAGACAAATTGGAATCAATAAAGGAAATGTTAAAAACTTGATAAGAAAAAAACTGGAGAAAATACACTATGATTAGATCATCTTATTCCTTCTTTTTCTTTTTTTTTTTTTACAAAGAATGGCATATTTTTTTGAAAATCCGTTCATCTTTGCACATACCACCTATCTACTATTTGCCTTGGCTCCTATTTGCCTTAGCTCCTATTTGATGCTACAATTAGTCTGTTAAAGTATTGAAAAGAACATTTTATCCTGTTCAGAAAGAATAATACCACGATAGTGTTTTTGAGGTAAAACAATGATTTTAATAATGTCAAAGAAATCAATTTATTAATGATAACGAAGAACAAATTGATAACAATGGAAAAAAGTATGAATAAGAAGAGATTGGTAATTATAATAGAGATAATATGTAAGTTGTCTACCCGTCCATTCTTGAAAAAGATGTTAATGAAATCGATGCATGAAAGATTTCGAGTACATGCAATTGTTCAGACAACCAAATATTGATCAGACATGTAGTTATTGATGTGATTTGATCAACTTAAGATGCAATTTTCATAACCCTTGGAATATGTTGGTTTAGGTTGTATCTTTTAAAGTCACGAATCTAAATGGCTTAGTTTTTTGAGATCACATTAAAAATTGTCCTATGTATCATATTAGATTACATACATGTAATGAAATCTCAGACAAGCAAATTAAACAAATAATATTTTAAGTATTAAAAAAAACTCCTTTATGCATCTGAGTATTTAAGCGAAATCGATTCATGCTAATATATCATCTAGATTAAGTGTCTGTTTTCTATGTTAATGTGAGTTAACAAAATTAACGGCAAATTCATACAGTGATGTTGAGATCTTAGGATTGTCTTGCGTTTTATCTTGTTATTTATCATACTTATCCAAGGTCAGTTATGTTCCGGCGTATAAGGTCCCATCAGTTTTGTATAGAGTCCATATATCAGTAAATATATATCGGTGCAACATTTTAATGTTCTAAAATTTGATAATGTTTGTCTTGTTGAGCGACTTCCAGATCACTCACTTATCCTCAATACCTACACAAGATTAGTTAGTTACCTGTGTGTGTTGTCGCACTTTACAAGATTGTAATTATATGTACACTGTATAAGTACTGCGATAAAACTTGGAATATCCATAATCTGTTATTTTTATGACACCGTCATTAAGATGCTTTAAGAAACATATTATCAATTCTTTGTGCATTTGTTTAGTGTTAACTTCCCCACATTATGTTCGTATACTGAAATAACGTCTCGATATCAATGTAAACTATTATTTCTTCAAAGCATGGGAGAATATTTCACGCTACCCATTCAAAGGAAGCAAGTATGTGTTCAATGCTATGGGCATTTTTCCAGAATTGCATCAAAGAATTCTTGGCTTATCAAGACTAAAGCTGGAGCTCTTTGAAAAGTCTTGAGTCATTTGCGGCCTTCTTGCAATGTTCATGCACCCGGCATGGTATGTTTTCAACAATTCTAGCAGCGCGGTACACTAATCTCTGATAGATGGCGCTATTTGAGACTGTACGGTCAGCGATGCCATGCTATCTTCCATTCCGGCTAGACATGGTCAAAATAATTGCAATGATCGAATTCCATTTGAGGTTGAGCAACGTATTTGAGTTCCTTGTTGATACTTTGATGATTTATTGTCAATTCCAACCGGCTGTCATAGAATTCAAAAGAGATATTTCCTTACCTGCGGTTCTTCTGTAGGGGATTTGTAAGAGAAATATGGCGAGTAGAACTGATACATAAAATCCACACAACTCATTTCTTCCGCCTCCTATTGTGATCCTGTAATGCCAGTGGAGTTGTTGGGGTGCCGAAGGTCTAGCGGTGCTGGAGTAGGTCGAACGTTTGCATCATTCTCTAGCTTCATACCAGGCGTGTCTTTCCCTGGGGCGGGCTTGATCTGCTGCATCCTTCCAATACCATAACTTCTCTCCCGCCTCGCGCTTGCCATTCCAGAACAGTCAGTACTCACGCGAAGCTCCACCCACTATGTCCCTCAAGTGACAAGAAATCTCGGATTAAGATCTGTACAGGTAACCTATCAGCCAATCAGAACACAGCGACCGGGGTAAACCCACTCATGATGCTATCTGTCTCGTTTTCCTTTCATTTTGGATCATTCTCAGCAGAGATCTGTCTTATTCCTTAACCCCTTTCCATTACTTACTCATCTTTCTACTTTATTCTCTTACGCATTCCTAGACCTAAGCATTCACGCATTGTTGTTTTTATTTACCTGGTTATGTCCCCTACTGGTTGCCTCTTACTCCCTTTGTCTCAGACACGATGTGATTCTTAATATTATTGTCAAGATATCATATTTCTCCTTCCATTCCTTTTCATATTTGTTTTCGGTCTTTTTATTCTTTCATATTTTCTCTTTCTCTCTTTGTCTTCATTCATACCGTGCTTCATTCCTTGTTTAATCTTTATTTATGTCGTTAAATAGGAAACTTTTTCGAGATAATATTAATTTCGTCTCACGTGCTAGAGACACTTGGTTCGAATTCAGCCAGTGCCACGTGTTTGCTGCTTGATTATGTTGACTTATTCACTTAAATCTTAAACAGCATTGTGTGACTATATCATTATCCTTGCTGCGATGGCGTATATTAATTAGCACAATTTCTATATATCCTAGCTTATTTCTCTTTTCTCCTTGCTTTACAACTTGTATTCTATTATTCTTTAGGTTTCTTTCTCCTTTCTTTCTTTATGTCTTTTTTACTTGTTTCCATCATCTAAATCCCTCTTCTCTCACGATTCTTTCTTATCGTCTTCCGTCAAAAGTTAACACATTAGTCTCCGCCTACTTTTATTTATTTAATCCGTTCAGTAATCCCCTTCCGATAAAACCTAACTACAGAGGCGTCCCACTGTCCGCGCTAGACACGCGAGGCGTGTACATGTTGATCTTACAAGTACACATCACCCCAAAACATCAGATCGATGTGGATTGTCTCCCCTTGGTCTTTGATGTCCCTCAGAATTCTCTATGTTCAAATTGTTCTGGTAAACAAGCGTGGTCTCTGACCTCCAAAAACTCGAGCCCTACCACCGTCTTTTATTGTGACCTCTATAAGTCCAGATTTGTCTCTGCTTTTAAGCTCTAAAACAAACGAGTCGATCAAAAGGACACATTTTGACAAGATGAGATCAAAGCCATTAAGGTATTCTCCTGTCTGTTGGTTTAATACGGTAAAACAATAGGCGACGAAAGGCCACACAACAAAAAACAAAAGACTGTTTGTGTTTAAAACAAAAGAGGAGACGATTCGGAATCGAATGACACCGGGAGGGATTAATTGACGTCAACCAACGTAACCAGACGTCTTAAATGATATTATCTTTTGATACAGTTCGACAGTTGCTTGAGTTGTATGATATAATCCGAGTAGTATTCGAAGATATCATCATTTAGTTCGTCAGTAAATCGAACATTTCATCATTCAGTTCGGCATACAGTTACTTCTACTTTCTAATGCGCCCCATGCTAAATACTTGAGGTTAGATCACAGTAAATAAAAAAGGAGTATTTACTATGTTCG
>JAUUEB010286466.1:7697-21607 GCA_032362205.1 Clione limacina
TGCATGTGATTGTATATCAACCTCTGTAAGGCTGACATATCACACTTAATCACATATTCAACCTGAAGATAAAACAAGTGAAACATAAGTTAATTGGTTTGTGTCTGAAAAAGTAAGGGGAAACATATTTGTTCAAATTTTAAAAATGTTTTACCATATATCCAATTTTAATTTTGTCTAAGACTTTTTCATGTGTCTGCTATTTAAGATTTATATCTAAAAATTGAATTGGTTAATAATCAATATTTCAATAATAATAATAATGATAAATTGATACCAATCCATATATATATATTATATATATTTATATATTGTGTGATGGAAAATTTGTAAACAAAAAAAAGTAAAACTCATTGTGTGTCACATGATGACATAAAATTTGGTAAGGGTCTTCAATGTCTCCATCAATACATAGTTGGTTGTATAGACATCAGTACTGCTGAAAAATGTTGATGTGATTTGCTCCACACATAGGGTGTTCAGTGCAGCACAGCTTGAATATCCTTTTCAGTCACAGCATAATGAGACTGGCCAACAAGTCTTGATACAAATCTCTGAATGCCAGGTTAGACTGCTCCAAAATCTCCAATTTAAAAAGGTCTTAGGTAAGACCTGGCCAGGATTTAACGCCCTACCTTCTGAGGCCTCAACCAGTGAGCCACTAGGGATGTCTGTGACAATGCTTAACAGCACCTTTCACAAATGATTTGTACTCTCATGAACTCCCAATGACATGGTTGGTAAGAAGGATTTAGCCAAGGACCAGGCCGGTGGAACATGAGTGAAGTAAAAATAGCCAAACTATATGGCAAGTACAATACCAAATAAGAAAGCATTTCTAACTTGGTGTACCCAGCTTCTACAATAGCTTATAACTTTTATATGGACATAATGAATGTTTTACAAAAAAAGAAACAAATTGCTTCAAATTTCAAGAATATATGAACACACAAAAACAAAACAAAACTTTATCTACAAATAAAACAATCCTGTGTAAACAAAAAATTAGGGTTATTATCATCATGATAAAATCTAAAAATTGCAATCAGAAAAATAAAACTTAAAAGCTAACACATGTGCATGCACACACTAGACTTCAAATTAAACCAGTAAGAATATTGTTGATGAGCAAATAAGTCAATCAAAAGTGAAAGAGATGCCTACCTTATCTGGCAACTGAGATTCTACTTCCTTTTTCAGACGGCGAAGTAAAAATGGACGCAGGACTTTATGCAACCGCCGAATGATCAGCAGAGTTTCCTCTTGATTCAGCTCAACCTTCAAGAGAAAAAGATATCATTATAGAAAATCCTTCAACATCTATTCAATATTGAAATAATGACAAGTAGAAAGTTTTTATCTTTTAATTGTACTAAATTATATGCTTAAATGATACTTAAACTTAAATAAAGGCTGTTTTCTCAAAACAATGTTTTTGAGGGTTATAAAGTTTTGAGTAGATTTTTGAAACTGAGTTATTTTTCAAATAATTGTTTCATTTTTCAACAAATGTTTCTTCAATGTATAATGTACTGAAACTCAATTTTCATGCTGTGAGGTTTTGTCTAAAGACATCTCAAATACTACAAACATATATGTATTCAAAGCAAATTCATGTTAAAATGAATTTTTAGACCATTTACCTATTCACAGCATAAGCTGGATTAGTATGTTTGAAGGTTAGATAAAAAAAAGATGTTAAATGTGTTTAAAACAATACATTTTGTAAAGAATCCAGCATAGAGAGTTAATTCAATTGGGTAAATTCTTTGATATAACTGAAATACACATTCAAAAATAATTCTTTCCTACCTTTTCCCCAGTCATAGCAAATGGAGCATTAAACCACTGTTCAAATGTGGCGCAAGCTTTGAAAATTGATGGCAGCAAAAAGTTCAGAAGAGCCCACAACTCTGGTAGCTTGTTCTGTAATTAAAGCATACACATTTTAATCATATTTTAGGATTGGGATTCCAAGATTATCTAATAAAATCCAGTTTATACTACGAATTATATGGTAATATGTTAAGACTTATGAAAATATTTTTCTACACACAAAAACCCTGATCTTTGAAAGTAGGCAGGATCTTATTCCTAGTCCTATCAGAGACAGACAAAGAAACAAAAGTCACATGTATAAGTTACACCCTTGGGGGTTGAAAATTAAAAAAAAATTATTTAATTATCTGAAAAAGGTACAACTTGGGCACAATTCTAAAAATTCTATCAGCAAAAATATGAGCAGATGAATAACGTCCCTTTTTGGGTGAAGGAAGCCTGTGAGATTTATTAACATTAGTGTGCAAGGCAGTTCCCTAATGCAAAATTAATTTACTTTGCTCAAGGTGATAGCAAACCAATAAAATTAACAAACGAAGAAAAAATCAATTATTGTGCCGAACTTAATAATGTGGGAAGAATAAGGGTAACCAAACACCAACCTCATCAATATCTTAAAAGATAAAACTGCTACAAGTACCTCATTTCAAAACTAAGTGTCACAATGTAAACTTATATGATAGCTACAATATTCAAAGGCTATAAGTTGAAGTAAATGTCACAAATCTGACCTGCAAAGGAGTACCAGTCAACAGAATCCTGTTAGGAGCATTGTAGTGGGTGTTCAGGACGACAGTCAGCTTACAGTGATGGTTCTTCATACGATGACCTTCATCAATGATCATGTACTTCCACCGGATCTATAACATAGATAACATTAATGAAAACAATTTATTTAAACTTCACAATAAATAAGTTGCATATAATTTAGGAATCTATTGTACACAAAAATAGGAACAAATAAACCAACTTTCAGAGATTTTAATATTGTTTTAAGCATAATGAAAACCAGAAAAAATGTAAGCCACAATGTGAGATTGATTTCCTTCATATTTTCTAAGAATCTTCAAGATGTCAATTGAACAAACACTTGGGGAATATTTGTTTTTTCTTATTATGTCAGTGTAGCATATGCATCATGCATGTGTTAACCAAGATTTGATGATTCATAAATATTTTTTATAATCATTGTAACAGGTATTCAATTCTTTTCCAAAGACCTTTGAAGGGTGCCAACAATCTGCTACCCCAAAAAAAGGAATATGAAAACAATTTAAGAGAGGCTCAAAGAGGACTCGAATTAGACAATGTTTTTAAACCCTATATCATCATATTTAAGATGAAAACACAAATCTTAGTGGTTTGTTTTTCAGTGTTTTAAAAAACAATTAAAGCAATATTAATTTTTCAACTGTAGTAGCAATGTTTTTTTTCAGATTGGTGGAACAAGAAAACTGAACAGAATGAACACTTTGATCCATTATTCAAACAGGTGTAAAATGAGAAGAGCAAAATACCAAACAATTACATGTACATAAATTCAAAATGTATAAGTCAAGACTAATGCATATGAAACATTAATATTAGTTTCCACAATTTACCTTGGACAGAATTGCTTTATCCTTGATGATATATTCATATGTTGTAAGAAGAACATTGAATTTTGTTGACTTGAGTAGAGGAACTAAGGTTCGTCTAACAATGGGTGAGCCCTTGTATGGAATTTTGATGACAGATGGTGCCCACTTGTCAAACTCAATCATCCAATTTGATAATGTTCTGAAATAGAAATGCAAAATAAGAGAAATCAAGAAAAAAAGGAGATATTACAAAATAATTACTGAAAGATCCCTAGCCCTAACCCAGAACAATAGAGTGGACTTAATAAGGTAATGTGTGAAACATGGATGGATAAAAAATAAGCATATTCAACAGTCATTTCCCTTCTTCTCCAAGAAATCGTGCTTCAAAATAAATTCAAGGTCATATCAGAATATAATATAAACATTGTCTTAAATAAAAAAGGGGAAAAAAATCAAACTCACGAAAGTGGAACAATGATGAGGAAGGGTCCATTCACTTTTTTTCTTTCCATCAGATATGTGATGAGACCTATTGTCTGAATTGTTTTTCCAAGACCCATCTCGTCAGCGAGAATTCCATTCAAATTGTTATTATATAGTGACACCAGCCACTCAAGGCCTTTAACCTGAAGATTCAAAAAGAGTTATGTTGTTACTCTCGAAACATTGCCACTATCAGTAACAAACATTCATTATCCTTTTCATCCTAATTTTTGCCATGATCCTCAGTATAACATAGAATATACAATATAAGAACCTTCCGATTTACAGACACAACATTATTCAACAATGTTTAAAAAAAACAAAACAATAAGTATCGATAACCTGCTTGAATTTGTAATTGTAATACCTTGCAAAGTGTTAATGAAAGAAGTAATAAAGCAAAAGTTGGAATTTTGTTTACACTGTCAAACAACAAAACTGTATAGAATTATTATAAGAACACACATAACATTTCCTAGATTTGGGGGCTGTTTGACGTTACCTGATATTCTTTCAGCTGGCCGTTGACCAAGATAGAAGCTTGTTCATACACTGTTTCCTTGATGGTGTGGGCAAGAGTGTAGTAGTTTTGTTCTCCATCATCTTCTGCGTAACTATGACTGTAACAAGTGGGAAGTTGTTAGTTATAGGCACTTAAAATTATGTTGACAACTTTAAACTGTAATAACTTATGGTCTTTTTTTTTTTTAAATTGTCAGATGATTATTATATGAATCATAGCATGGGGAAAAAACAGTTCAATGGACAATTTCTTCATAAATCCTCCTTACTTTATGTGGTCTTAGGTACTTAGGTTGGTGCCCAAGATCTCAGTACAATATCAAATTAATCTAATAATCCTAGCTTGTTTTTTAAATCATATTAAGAGAGGAAATAATCCTTAATATATATAATTTATAATAATTATGTGCTATTTGTTACGGACCAAAGGTAGGCAAAGTTTAACTTCATATTGTTTTCTTGAACTTCTTAATATATGTAAAAAAAATTGTAAAATTAATCTTACGTTTCTTGAACTTGAGTCTGATTTTCAGGATCCTGTTCCTCCTCCTGTAAAAATTGATTTAAAAGACAATTAAAATTAAATAAAGAGAAAAATATTTATTCCTCATAAATTCCTAATACTTTTAAACATTCAGCAAGTTATTAACTTATTTTTGCAATAATGAAATCTAAATTATTGAAATTTCAATCAAGTTTAAATTAGATAACTAAATACTCTATGTATTTTTTGTATATTGATGCAATGAATGAGAGTCTTTGTAATCAACATTTCAGGAAGATATAATAGGCTTCATTTAAAACTAAGTTTATAAAAATAACAATCAACACATTAGCTACATTTCTATTTCATATATGTGTTTTGTAAAGAAAACCACAGGGATTCAATTATTTTTCAATTGCAGGGTCTTTTGAGTGCCTGTGGCCTAATAGGTGATCTTAGACTATGTATTCTACTATATCTATCATGTAAACAATGTTTTGTTTATGACAAGGTTGATTTTTCTACACCTCTAGCAACAAGAGAAAGTTATATAAAAGGCTGGTCCTGCATTAACGCACACCCTGACCAAGGTCAGAGCCAGTGGAGTGGTAGAAGAAATACAGCACTGGTAAGATTTGAACCTGGGTCCTCTTGCAGGCCAGGCATAGACAGTGCCTCCAGGCAACCATGTATCATGTTTAGGATAACTGCTGACTAATTTCAACAAACTAAGATATAATCATGTGTACCTCTTCCCCACTTTCGTCTTCTTCATCCTCATCTTCTTCCTCTTCCTCTTTAGGTGCAACCTGGAAGCTGAAAATATCAAATAATGGCATTTGAAAAAGAATCTAACAGAATGATAATTGATACCACTTCCTTACACTTGAACAATGGATACTCACACTATACACATTTGTGTAGTCAAATCATGGTTAAATAAAATAGCTGCAAATTTGAATTAAAAGCAATGATTTAAAAAAATTATATCTCTGTTTCAATAATATATATATATATATATCCAGCTTTGAATTTCTTGTGGGAAAATATTGTTTTTGCCAAATTTTCAGCTTCATCTTTTATCACAATAGCTCCCAGAATACAAGGATCCAATTTAAAACAAAGATTTCAATTTATATTATCCTCACAAAAAGCTATTTTCCAAATGAGGTGACAGATGAATCGTCCTTCAATTGCCATGATGGGGTAATGGATGACAATACAATGTGAACGTAGTAGAATGTAGTCTAATATTCAGACTGAAAGTAATACAGATATTGGTTAATTTCTTGCACAGTTGGCGCTTGCACTTACTTCTGATTCAAACTACCAAGGAATCTTTAACAAGTGCAACTTACACAATGATCCTACGTTTTACATTCTGTCTCCTATAGGACAAGGTGCTAAATCCTGCCTATCTCAAAGGATCAGGAGGTTGATGTGCATGCATACATATTATTCTTGCATGTGCAGTAATAAGCACTAGCATCACACAACATGATGCATGGTAAGTATTTTTTATAAACAAATTTTCATGTTAAAAACTTTCCTCCCCCAGCAGAAATCAAGCAAAGACCTCTGGTCAGATTGAAACTGCAATAACAATCCGACATATTTATCAATCAACCATTGTACCCTCTTTTATTGTAACAGATAAATTGCATGTTGATAAAAATTTAAAAGAATGTAAGATTAACACATACTTGGGGTTCATTTCCAACCAGGCTTCAAGCTGACTAGCAAGTGGGGCCAGTTCCCCAGACAACACTGTTCCTGTATCTGGATCCACAACCTTCACACGTTTGTCACCCTCCTCTTCTAAAGGCTGGAAAAAAATAAAATTGGACCTATCAACTTTTCTTTCATGACATTAAATTGCTAAAGGGAAAAGGAAAAAATAATAAATTTCTGAAAATCTAGAAAAATGTTTTAAATAGAAAAAACCTAGGTATTATACAAATATAGTTGACAACCTTGCTTTTAAGTCCTTACCTTTCTCTTCTTCTTTTTCTTCTGCTTCTTTTTGCGCTGTTCTTCTTTGTGTTCCTTTACAAGAGCAACAAGACTGTTTACATACTCATCAGTCTGTGATAGCAAATAGGCCAACCGTTTGTCCTTTTTCTGATCAATGAGCTTACGATAGCCCTCTTCATCTTCTGCCTGGAAAATAAAGATTGATATCAATATCAACATCAAAGTTAATTAGCCAAAACTCCTCTAATGCATAGAACTTTTTATCTAAAAAAGTGTTGAGGTACATTTACTTGTTTAAAAAAAAGCAGACATGACAAAGGTGCAATCACTTGCATATGTGCTTGACAATATAAAAAACACAACTTTGCGTGGTTTACATAAATGTTTTTTTAAGGTTCCCCAGTCTTTCCTGTTGGACTACCCCTTTTGTAGGTCAATCAAGGCATGAATATACTTGAAGATATTTTGACATACAGCTTCTCCATGAGTTTTCTCAAATCAGCAGTCTTTCTTTTCATAGAAAATAACATCTGTACTGTGATATGCTTCGTATATGGATTTTCTTAAACATGCGAAAAAAAAGAAGGTTATCACTTACCATAAGTCTACGCATACGCTCTTTTTCAATTCTTTCTTGTTCTTTCTTCTGTTCTCTTTCTGTGTTGGCATGAAAGGTGATAACAGCCCTATTGAGCTTGCCAACTTTACCGATAATATTTCTGTGAAAATCTTTGAAGTCTTTTGCATGTTGTATCACAGCGTTCAGATATTCCTGGTGAATGCAAAAGTTGATAAAATGAAAGGCATGGCAGTTAAGGTGGATAAGTGGATTGTAAAGAAATTGTATGCAATTATATTTACATTATTAAATTATAGTTAGCAACAAGGCAGACACACACTTCCGCAATTTTATTTAACTATATAAATGTCTTCTTTATGAATTGGAAAAGGTTGGCCTAGGCATCTATATGAACTAAAATGTAGCCTGTAGAGCAGGGAACGATCAAATAAATAAAATTGACAAAAGAACCTGTAAAAACCGTCAAAGCCAATGTCTACAAAACATTTACCTGATGCTTTTGCCTCTTCTTTCTGTCTTGTTCCATTTTCTGTTGTCTTTCTAACTTTTCTGTGACTCGTGCCTCTCTTAGTGATTGCTTTTTGCTGCGTTTGTAAGCTTTGGGATTCAATGCTGTCTCAAGGGTAGTGTCTCTCCTCATACAAGAAATCACTTCTGTTCTCAGCTGATAAGAAAGAGGCAAACAAATATTTTTTAAAGATTGTTCACATCTGCACTTATTAAATGTTATTTGTTTTAACAGAACAATATTTCTTTAAACAAACACAATGAAACATTTTCTTCATAAATTGTCATAAGGGTACCATAATTTTGTTAATTTTTACTCCAGTCCCATAAGAGAATACAATGACATTATGTCATTAAGACAAGATATCATAAGGTTCTAATAATTGGATAAATATTGGTCAGTGCTTCCCAGCTATTTCATTGATGCCTGTGATCACTAATTACATGGTTGCCACAGAAATGTGAGAGCTCTTACTGAGGGTTGTTTTAGAAGACCCTTAACACTGTTTCAGAAGACCCTTACTGAGGGCTGTAACGCTTAAGGGATGAGATACCCTTATATTATTAGGGCCCCACCAAAATAATGCATAATTACGGTGAAATATGAGAGCTCTAACTGAGGGCTGTTTTAAGAAGACACTTTCTGAGGGCTGTTAAAGAAACAATTACTGAGGACTGGTTTTTAGAAAAAAACCTTGCTGAGGGCTATTTCTAAAATAACCCTTACTGAGGGCTGTTTTAGAAGATACTTGCTGAGGGCTGTACAATGTGACAAACATGCTAATTATATGATGATGTGCTATCCCACTGCATTGTGAGAGCTGATGAAGGAAGAAAATATTGAATAGGTAACTGGGTATATACACTTAAATTTCACTAAAAAGAAACATATCTGACATGTTCAAATGCCTTGATGAAATATGCTTGTTCTAACAGAAAAACAACTGGAATTATTTATAAAAGATTTTGGATAACACAAGATATACACTATGGAATGAGTTTTTTTTAAATCACTGATAAATCTATTTTCTAAACTCACCGATCTCTGAAAGTTTAATAGACGTAGAGCTCGCAACTCAATCATTCCTTTGACCTTCATGTCATCTGGCATTGTAGTTGGCATTTTTGAAAGCTCCTGAATACGATGTCCAATCCTTGCAGAAACTCTGAAAATTCATCAATAAAATATGTACAAATCTTATAATATTTACAAGAAATCAAACTTCATTAATTACAGTTTTTGAAGATACATGATGATATCAATCTAAATACAAGGAATTTGTTAGCATATTGTGATGTCATCAATCAACTGCAATAACTAACAATGTATCCAGTAACTAAGACAGGTGAGATTTACTATTTAATAAATTTAAACATTTTGATGGCCAGCAAGCAGTAACAGGCATAAGATATAATTTTAATTATGGATATCAAGGACTTGGTTAAAGGTGTTTTAACACTTTTTGCAAAAGATGAATGTTATTCTGAAAGTAACACAGAAAAGATAGAACATAATGGACAGCAAAAACACTTGCCTCATGTGAGTTTCTTTCTGAACTCCATCTTATCATAAAGGTTTTCATGGCAGCTGTTTTATTTATTACAAATAGGCATATATTTTTTTATTAATATACCAGAGGACTAAAATAATGGTAATACAGACTTGTGCTGTTTTATGGCAGAGTTTTGTAACAGCAAGGGCCATTAGAAATTACCAATGACTTAAATATTCTTAAAAGAAATATAAAATTACACCCTTTTATGCATTGAATTATAATGATGAATCATAAGAAAGAAATATCATTTCACCTATTTTCTCTTTCTTTTAATAAATCGATAGGATCCAGGCCTTTAGGTTTATCCACAGGAGCAATCCTGTTCTGTTTATTAGCCAGAGCAGCAACCCCTGAAGGTTGTTGCTGCTGCTGTTGAGCAGGCTGCTGAGGTTGTGGTGGTTGCTGACCACGAGTTGAAGGATCGCCTGAGTGAGGAGGTAATTGCTGGTGATGTGGAGGTCCTGGCATGCGATTCTGGGCTGTGTCGTGGGGTCCTGGTGGACCATGTCCTCTATTTGCTCCCATTGGCTGACCTGTTGGTACCTGCTGAGGATGTACCCCTTGTTGCATCATACGCATTTTTTGCATTTGATGGGGATCTCCTGCAACAAATAGTTACACATGAAGAACAACATTGGTGCATGTGTTAATCAAGTATATGGGAAAAAGAAGAAGTATAGACATTGCAATAGCAATCTCATAACCTTTCCAAGAAACCCAAGAAAGTGTCATAAATCAAAGAAACTAAAATATGTAAACAAAAACCAATTCAGCATTAAAAAACAGAGAAGGACTAGAAATATAATTAGTAGTATTCCAATTTTATGTGCAGTGAATAATCAGTTATTACAATGCCTGTCTTCATTTTTAAACCTTCAAACAAGCAAATATCCTGTCTTTGCAACATTCATCAGCAACACTTGTTGTAAAAAAATTAAAATAGCTAGATTAAACCATTTGGGTCAGTACAAGTGTACATACAATCGAGCAATCCATTAAAAACAAAATGAAAATTTTCATAGCAACTTATCAAACATATTCAATTCTATAAACTCTGAAAATGTAATAAAATCAACTATGATGATGTATGAAAAAAGTAAGAGTGTCAGTAAAGTATATCATCAAAATAATTTAAGTGACACCCCCTGCCCTCCCCATGTTGCAAATTTCAAACATTGTTTCACTTTGTTTTCTCATATCTTATATTATACACTCTCATGAACATCTGGAACAAACAGAAAATGACTCATTGAAAAGGTATTCAAGAATATACCCCCTGCCCTGGTCAGAATGTTACCAAAGTACATTCAGTTACTAGTGTAGACTTGAATTTGCCTTTGTAACAACTGTTATTCAATTTACCCCTTTTTTGTTAAAATTGACACACTCCTTTAACCCAAAACTATGACTAAACTGAAAGCAAAAGGACAGGTTTTGTTTGGTTAAACAGTTATTTTCTGTAGTGTGTTGTTGTTGCCCGAAGTCCTACTTATACTAAAATGAAAATTTAATTAACATTATAACTACAGATAAATCACTAACCCGGTCTGGGGAATGCTCCAACTGGTCTTTTCCCTTCAACAGCCATACGAAGTTGGTCTGGTAGTTGGTTATTACATGACAATAGCTTGTATGCTTTTATTTGTGCCCTTAGCTGATGTAACTGAGCTTGATTGAAAGTCTGTCTTGGTGGTCCTTGACTACCTGGTGGCATATTAGGTGATGGATCTGAAAACAATTACAGGAACATTTATTTTGATTTTGAAAAGTTTTATCAACTATCTACAAGCAAGGAACATACAGATAGATATGTAACTGGGGGATACATGCAGTTTACTGGGGCAACATTGATTCCCAAAAGGCAAAGTGAGAAATGTATGCCAATACAAAAAATTAATGACTATGATTTAATGAAGAAAACTATATATAAATTGGGCTACTAAGGCTATAATCTTAACTCGATCGAGACAGATCAACCAGGATAAGTAGTACCACAAACAGCACTTCATAGAGAGAAACAGAGCCTTCAGAATCTAGGATAATAAGCCTGTTGATCAAAGATCTGCCAAAAAGGAAAAGACTTTGCTATTTTTTCCAATAATAATCTGTAAAATAAGAGCACAACAATCATCACATCATGTGATCCCAAGTTGTATATGTTTTAACATTTTCAAATTCAAAATGTCTTAATTTATAATTCTGAGGTGCTTGAGTCAAGATTCTCTAATGAAACAGCACTCAAAAATTATATAGAAATAACTGAAGTAAGTTATCCCAAAAAGAAAACTATTCTGTTTTAATTGGCTGAAAATCAACATGTCTGATATAAAACAAAAACTCATAGTAAACAGTGAAACTGAAAAGTTGAACATCTTATGGATAAAACAATTTAACATGCCATTGATTTTTTTTGCCAAAAGATGTGCGACTTATTTTTTCTGTGGTCATGATAGGACAGGTATGTTAACTACATTAACTCAAAATTTGATGAAAAGAAAGTACTGTGTCTTATATGGTCTAAGTGCTTTTTTAATATGCCCTATTTTTTGCTCATAAGGGTAGAAATCAATTTTTTTTTTACTGATTAACCACAAATACATAACTTATAAGCCAATTAAAATCATAATGTTGTCAATATCTATCCTGTTGCAATAAATAAATTGAATTTATTAAAGTAGTTGACATTTTTGGGTTTTCTTTTCTATACATATGTTCCACATTTTTGTTTTAATTATTTGTTTTGCATTATTTTTCAGTCAATCTTTTATTATACTTACTCTGACTAGTACTTGGATCAACACTTTGGTTGGGCGGGCCCATTGCTCCTCCAGCCATTTGTGATCCTGACAAATTTGGACTTGCACTAGCGCCTGGCATAGCTGGAGGCATATTTTGAACAGGACTAGGTCCACCCATTCCTTGACCTGGCATTGGTTGTTGCTGTCCATGACTTTGCATTGCCATTCCTCCACTTGATGGTGGTATATTGCCCATTGAGTTTTCTGGCATAGATGGCATACCATTGTTCATATTTGGCATGCCTCCCATTGAAGATGAGGGAGGCACAGAAGATGATGAATTCATACCCATGACCTGCGGTGGATGACCTCCCATACCACCCTGATTATGACCTGCACCAGACATGGTGTTCTGATTTCCACTTAAGTTTGGGTTTTGTGCGCCAGGTCCCATATTAGGTGATGGCCCCCCTTGCATCATCTGGTGACCGGGTGACATTCCAGGCATACCACTAGGATTTGGGTTTTGCATTGGCATCCCTTGTTGATTCATCCCGGGATGCATAGCTTGAACGTGCCCTGGCATTCCTTTTCCCCTATTTCCCATTGGAGGCATCATGTGCTGCTGTGAAAAGCGAGGGTCATCAGACATACCCCCTCGATCCTCCATTTTGGCTTGTATTACAAACCTGAAATACATAAAATAATAACATTAAGAATTTTGTGTGAAACAATTTCCAGCAAGGCCAAACAAAAAATAGGTCTGTTCACTGTTTCCACTATCCAGACAAACCCTAGCAGTTTGAAAAAAAATCTAAAAAAAACATTTTTTAGATTTTTTTTTCTTTAGAGGTCCTATTTTGAACTGATCATTACATTAATTGGCATTCAGTTGGATTTTGAACTGATAATCACATAATTTGGCATTCATTTTTTTTTTAATTTTTCACTGCAAGGAAAAAATTATAAAAAAGAATTCAATCCCTACTGTACCTACCTATTTTGTTGGGGCATGTTAGTAGAAACATACATATTTTTTTGGACCTACATGTAAGAAAGAAAATGCATACTAACACTTAAACTCAAGTATGATGCATAATTTTGTTATCCTATAATATGTTTCAAAGTCTATACAAAATTTGTACAAAACGTTACCCTGTTTAACCTGCAAGTATTAAACATGAAGAGCTGTGGTAAAGAACAAAACAGGAAGAGATTGCACTGAAGTTGAGCAAATCTAATTAGTTTTCAAGTGAAAAAGTGGAACTGGGGAAGTCTGATTTCAAGCACTTTTAACGCAAATTGAAAAAAACATTTTTCCTTCCCTCATTTAAAAATCAAGATCTAAAAACCTTCCCCACCTCCAAAAAAGGGAAGGAAAGAAGAAAAAGTAAGTGAGCGAATCAAACATTTTTTTATGACAATTTGCATTAAAAGTGCGTAAAAAATGCGGACTTGAAAACCTTCCCTAGCCCTAGAAGGGAAAAAGAAAGCAAGGGAAGAAAAAATGCTAATTTTTTTTTTAAATTCCCATTAATAGTGCGAACAAACCAGACTTGAAAACCTTCCCCAGTCACATCTTCTGATAATTTACTTGAAAAGGGGGAAGGGAAGAAGAAAAAGTGAAGGAGGGAATCAAAAATA